>PVJL010001344.1:0-273316 GCA_004026885.1 Lyroderma lyra | reverse complement strand
TCAAGCAATTTTCTTATTAGACTTCAAAATGGGTCGTAAAGCAGAGGAGACAACTCATAACATCAGCAACGAATTTGGCCTAGGACCTGCTAACAAAC
Organism: Lyroderma lyra; assembly: GCA_004026885.1. NCBI lineage: Eukaryota > Metazoa > Chordata > Mammalia > Chiroptera > Megadermatidae > Lyroderma > Lyroderma lyra. Next base: position 273,218 of record PVJL010001344.1, on the reverse strand, counting down.
ATACAGTGCAGTGGTGGTTCAAAAACTTTTGCAAAGGAGACAAGAACCTTGAAGACTAAGAGCATAGTGGCCAGCCATTAGAAGTTGACAATGACCAACTGAGAGCAATCATTGAAGCTCATACTCTTAGAACTACATGAGAAGTTGCCGCAGAAATCAACATTGACCATTCTATGGTCATTGGGTATTTGAAGTAAATTGGGAGGGTATAAAAGCTGGATAAGTGGGTGCCTCATGAGCTGACTGGAAATAAAAAAAAATTGTCATTTTGAAGTGTTATCTTCTCATCATATGCAACAATGAACCATTTCTCAACTGTATTGTGACATGAGATGAAAGTGAATTTTATATGACAACCAGTGATGACTAGCTCAGTGGTTGGACTGAGAAAAAGCTCCAAAGCACTTCCCAAAGCCAAATTTGCACCAAAAAATGGTCATGGTCACTGTTTGGTGGTCTGCTGCCAGCCTGATCCACTATACCTTTCTGAATCCCAATGAAACCATTACATCTAAGAAGTATGCTCAGCAAATTGATGAGATGCACTGAAAATTGCAATGCCTGAGGTCAGCACTGGTCTACAGAAAGGGCCTAATTCTTCTCCATGACTGCCCGGCTGCACATTGCACAATCAATGCTTCAAAAGTTGAACACATTGGGCTACGAAGCTTTGCCTCAACTGTTGTATTCACTTGACTTCTCACCAACTGACTACCACTTCTTCAAGCATCTTGACAACTTTTTGCAGGGAAAATGCTTCCACAACCAGCAGCATGCAGAAAATGCTTTCCAAGAGTTTGTCAAATCCTGAAGAACAGATTTTTACACTACAGGAATAAACAAACTTATTTCTCATTGGAAAATATGTGTTGCTTGTAATGGTTCTTATTTTGATTAATAAAGATGTGTCTGAGTCTAGTTATAATGATTTAAAAGTCCATGATCTAGAACTGCAATTACTTTTTACCAATATGTGTGTGTGTGTGTGTGTGTGTACGTTCAAAGATTATATTTGGCCTATTGAGCGTAAAGAAATAAATCAGTTTGACTGGATGCATGTATGTATTGTAGAGGTGGGAGTGGAAGAAGGCGTCTTGACTCTGAGTTTGCGGATTTATGTGTTTCCTCTTGTGATTCACGTTCTATTTGGCTTCAGGAAGCTGTAAGTCCATTACAGAGAAGATCTTCCAGATAACTTCTACCTCTTACGTGGATTCCAAAAGAACTTTTGTTAAAAAGAATTGGGACTGAAGGCTGGGGAGGTGGCTAGTAAAGAAGTAACGCGGGGGGATGACTAGTGAGGTGGAAGGAGATTACTCTCTTTGCTGGTTCTAAGTCTCCTGCTTCTTTATCAAGATCCTTTGGTTTTCTTTTTGATCAGGCAAAGCTGCCCTTACTGTTTGTTTCAACCTACTGGTAATTATCCAGGAGCCTGGTCCCTATCTTCATCTCATGAGATTAACTGTTTAATCCTATGAATTTTTGCAATCTACACTGTTAAGCAACCATTGCCTTAGAGTACTAGACAGTGCAGGAGGTGTTTATTCATTTAGAAGATTGCTCCTGAGGTGTTCTGGAAGCTCAGGCCTTGCTGAGCAGGGTTTTCAATTTGCCTTGATTTATGGCCATCTTTAGACAGAGGCTTGCAGAGCACTCTGCACATCCACATTTAACTGTGTGGTTTTCTTGACACGTATATATCAAAGCAACAGACACCAGGCAATAAATCGAGAATCAGGAATGTGAAATAAGCACAAGAGTAAGAGAAATGAAGAATATATCTGCTTTCTGATGGGGATGAGTTGAGTTGCAGTCTTAAAAATTTCTTAAAATAGTGCAGAAATGCTAAATGTGAAAATAGTTGTAATGTTTTTAAATTAAGAGTTTATTTATTTATTTTTGGGGGGGTAGTTCCCTGGTTGGGAATCGAACCCAGGCCGTGGTGTTGAGAGTGCTGAAGCCTAGTCACTACACCACCAGGGAACTCCCTTTATTCTTTTAAGAGCAGTTTTAGGTTCATAGCAAAATTAAGAGGAAGTTATAGGGATTTCCCATATACCTCCTGCCCCCACACATGTATAGCCTTCCCCATTATTTATATCATTCACCAGAGGGTATATTTGTTAAAGTTGATGAAGCTATACTGGCACATCATAATCCCCCAAAGTTCATGGTTTACGTTAGGGTTCATCCTATGGTTTGGACAAATATGTAATGACATTATGGTATTATACAGAGTATTTTCACTACTCCCAAATTCTCTTCACTATATTTATTCATATCCTCGCTCTTCCTCTAATTCCTGCAAACCATTGAGCTTTTTACACTCATAGGTTTGCTATTTCTAGAATATCATATAGGTGGAATCATACAGAATATAGCGTTTTTATGGTACTATTTAAAGTTTTCTTCATGTATTTTCATGGCTTGATAGCTCATAACTTTTTAGCACTGAATAATATTTCATTGTCTGCATGTACCACAGTTCATTTATCCATTCACCTACTGAAGGGAAACATCTTGGTTGTGTCCAAGTTTTGGCAATTATGAACAAAGTGTTGGATTTTTTTTTTAATTGTAGAAACTCAGAGCCAATATCATGATGCAGTAGGAATTCACTGGTCATTTTGCACAGTGGTGCCAGAAATAAGGAGGATGCTAATGCACATCAAGCCAAATCTAGGCAGATAGTAGTGGAGAAATGAAGAGGGCTTGGGCTAAAATGAAATATTATCCTGCCCCATCAGGATTTACTGCAATCCTGACAAGGGCCCAGGACTCTGTAGCACACACAAAAGGCATGAACTCCCCTTCAACTCTAACAGCCAGTGTTTACTGGCTAGGAGTGGTTCTATAAAAATAAAATAGGAATCTGTTTTCCTTCCAAGTAATAGAGACTATGATTCAGGGCAGGTGTTTCTGCAAATCTGGGCATTGTATTAATAGATAAACTTGTGGTCAGAATGATACATTTATGTTTAATATTTTTTATTTCACAAAAGATGAACCCACAGAGAATTAATAAAAGGATATGTTGTTTATCTATGAAGTCATCTCCTCATATTTCTTTTAGCATAATTTAATTCTTATAAAATTTCAATTTAAATGATATTTTCAAGTTGGCTTCTAGGATCTGTGTGTCTCTCTTTATCTCTGTAAGTGTAAGCAAAGATGATGGCTGAAAAGAGCGTCCTTCTTTTTCCTCTCTAACCTCATCTTTCTGAAAGGGTAGAAAACTAGTAGCTCCGAGAGGTAGTCTTTAGGTTAAAAATCAAAACCATTAGAGCTAAAGAAAAATCTCAGAAAAATTGTTTAATCCTCTCATGTTACAAAAAAGATTTGGTGCCCAGAAGGATAAAATTATTTTTCCAAGTTCTGATTTCCTGACTCCAAATCAAGTTTCTTTTTATCATCCTGGGGCTTGGTCTGCTTGCAAAGCCAAGGTTGGGCAGCCATTTTATTCAGTCAGACTCTTCCTTTGAAAGGTTATGCAGCTGTATCTAGGGTGAGAAGTAAATCTGAATGGGTGTCAGCCAGACCAAGTTCCCTGAGAGACATTTCTCTATGCAGTGGACCCCACACCATACCTTAGATAAAGAATTATGGAAAGTGACCAAAGGATAGAGTTGAGAAAGGGAGAAAGGAATGCCAGGGGACAGGGGTGTGGCCTCTGTGAGACAACAGCTTTGCTCACACTCCAATCTGTTGAGCCAGGGGTTAAATTAAGAATTTCCTGGATACATTTGGAAGCCACTATAGCAGATCACAGATCTGACAGTAGGTAACTTCTGACTATGAGGTCACTTCTGATATATCCCAAATTTTGCTTATATTCCCACCACCTCAAAATGAATAAAAATAATCTTTTTCTTGGTTGACCTTCCTCTAGCAATTTTCTTTCTCAGTGGATAAAGGAGAAATACTCTTTTGTCATATACAAAGAGAAAAATGGTACACTAAACTTCCAATGGGAACTGTTTTTAGCATCTCCATCTTTCATTTCCAAATGTTGCCGCATATCCTTTTGCTATAAAAAAAGATCAATGAGTTTGTTGTATGGTATGGTGACAGATAGCAATCCATTTTCATTCTTTTGCATGTGGCTTTCCAATTTTCCAAGTACCATTTATTGAAGGGGCTTTCTTCTCTCTAGTGTATGTTCTTGGCACCTTTGTCAAAAATTATCTGCCCATGCCCTTGAGCTTCTCTCTCTCTCTCTCTCTCAATTTCTCTCTCTCAGGCCCACTCCTACTTCTTTGGACTGTATTCTTCACTACCGATAAACTATCCGTTCACTACTTAAAAAAGTTATTTGCCTATATATATGTGGGTTTATTTCTGGGTCCTCAATTCTGTTCCATTGCTCTGTGTCTGTTTTTCTGCCAATACTGTGCTGTTTTGACTATTGTTGCTTTGTGGTATAATTTGAAGTCAGAGAGTATGATACCTCAAGCCTTATTCTTTTTCTCAAAATTGCTTTGGCTATTAAGGCCATTTGCGAGTCTATGCAAATCTGATTATTTTTTTACTCTATTTTAAAAAATACCATTGGGATTTTGAAGGGGATTGCATTAAATCTGTATATTGCTTTGGGCAATATGCCCATTTTAACTATCTTGATTCTTCCAATTCATGAACATGATAAAGCTTTCTGTTTCTTTGTGTTTTCTTTAGTTTCTTTTAATAAAGTCTTATAGTTTTCAGTGTGTAGGTCCTTCATATATTTTGTTAAGTTTATTCCTAGATATTTTTTGTAGCAATTGCAAAAGAAATTATTCTTTTATTATTTCTTTTTTTGAAATGTTTTTGTTAGTATATAGGAATGCAATGCATTTTTGCACACCAAAATGAATCAAAGACCTAAATATAAAACCTGAAACAATTGCATATTAGAAAACATAGGTACTAAACTTGTTGACTTTAGTCTTAAGAAGATTGTATGAATTTGACCTCAAAGGCAAGCAAAATGAAAGCAAAAATAAATGAATGAAACTGTACTAAACTAAAAAGCTTCTGCACAGCAAAAGTAACCATCAACAAAACAAAGAAACAACCAACCAAATGTGAGAAGATATTCTCAACACCTTCAAAATGGGGCTAATATCCAAAATATTAAAGAACTCTTCAACTTTACACTAAAAAAAAGAAGCAATCCAATTAAAAAATGTGTAGGGGACTTGAACAAAAACTTCTCCCAAGAAGATATACAAACAGTAACAGATATATAAAAAGATGCTCAACTTCACTATCTATTAGAGAAATAAAAATCAAAACGACAATGACATACCACCTCACACCTATTACAATGGCTATTATCAACAAGACTAGGAATAACAAGTTTTGGAGAGGCTACTGTGGAGAAAAAGGAACACTAATAATCTGTTGGTGGGAATGTAAATTGGTACAATCACTATTAGAAAACAGTGTGGAGTTTTTACCAAAAATTAAAAATGGAATTACTATGTGATAAGCAATCCCTCTTCTGGGTATCTACCCCCAAAACTTGAAAACATCTACCTGTAAAAAATATGTATTCCTATATGTACTGTAGCATTATTCACCATGATCAAGACATGGAAACAACTGAAGTGTCCTTTGACAAATGATTGTATAAACAACATATGATACATATATACAATTCAATGCTACTCAGCCATAAGACAAGATGAAAATTGCCATTTGCAATAACATGAATGGATCTTGAGATTATCATGCTAAGTAAAATAAGTCAGACAGCAAAAGTCAAGAACCACATGATTTTTTTCATAGGTGGGGTATAAACCTGAAAGTAACAAATGAACAAGACAAACAAACAAACAAAAACTCACAGGCACAGACAACAGTTGAGTGCTTACCAGAGAGTAAGGGGAGAGAGGGGAGGAAGAAAAAGGTAAAGTGGGTCAAATATGTGGTGACAGAAGAAGATTCGACTTGGGGTTGTGAACACACAATTCAATATATAGATATATATTATAGAATTGTACAAGTAAAGCCCATATAAGTTTATTAACCAATGTCACCCCAAATAAATTTAATATAAAGAAGGAAAATCAGTGATGTTCAAAGGACTAGAGCATCATGAAGTGTGCTTCCGTATTCCCAGTAAGTCTGAAATTGACGTTAAGTCATTTGCTTAACAGCCGTGAACCTGTGAGCACTTTATATATTCGGACATTAAAAAACACAGGAAAGGTGATCTATGGACACTGTCAATAGCCATAGCTCAAGCTTTGCCCAGCTTACACTATCCATACCAGCTTTCATGAACAGCCAACCATCTTGGCCTTGCTCACGGTGTTTGCATCAGCAATCATTATGACTTTATTATAGCCCTTTCAGCAAGTCATGAATTTTTACAGCCAAATTACAAGTCTGTTTACAGTTAAGTGGCAGCAAGTACTTTTAAAGCCAGTATTGTAGAGATTTTTACAACTGAGTTTGTACCATCAGAAACACACAAAGTATATAGGCAGGACCCAGAATGCCAGGGAGACTGTTTAAGTTTCAACTAAATAGGGTAAATAAAGGAGCTTTATTTGCCTGATAGAGGCACGTCCTCATCAAGCCAAAGTTTGAATTCCATTGTGAAACCATGAGGTCTTTGTATATGCTTTAATGGTGGATTGATCTTATATTAACTATAATATAAGATATAATTTGCTTCATTAACTGTACTAAAATTAGGATAATTATATTAATTGTATTGCAATTTAAAAATTATTTGTTATTGTATGATTTCATTAGACAAGCTTCAGAGAGACTAAAAGTAAGATGGCAGTTTTCAGAGATTGGGGGAAGGGTGACTACTAGAGAGTTGTTTAAGGGGTACAGGGCTTCAGCTTGGAAAGATGAAAAAATTATGGAGATGGATGGTGGTGACTATTGTCGAACAATGCTAATGTCACTGAATCCTTAAAATTGTTAAAATGATAAATTTTATCACAATATATATTTTATCACAATAAAAATTTATTTGCAAGCTAGAGACATATATTATTGTCTTCAGGTAAAGGATGAGGGTTTAGGATTAAATAAACGTCAACCCCTTTCTTAAAACATATTTAACTTTCTATTCTGTACTTTGGTAAAATTGACATCCTTACATTAGTATGAAATGATTAAAACATTTTAGCTTTATCATTTTGGTCAGGTTTGCTAGTTTGCCGGAATAACAGTGGAGGATGGTATTTTTAATTATTTAATTTTTAAATTTTCAATAATTTTATTATTAAGCAAAAATAATAACCAAAGGTAAACTTAAATTTAGATTAAAAAGTTATAATTGAACAAATGTAATTAAATTAGTATTGAACAACATTAAATTATATATGTATAGATATAACTGTTAAATAAAAAAGCAATAAAAGATTATTGAATTTAAGCATGTATGATCTTATTTAATATACATTTTTCCAGCAAACCTATTCAAAAAACAAAAATACACATGTTTAGAAGGACTAAATATTTTAACTATGAGTATGAACAATTTAAAATTAAAAAAACATGCAATATTCATTATCTTGGAAAGTAATTAAAAATATCAAAATTAAAATTTTTGGCATATGGAAAAAATTGAAGACATTCAAAGACAAACATATTTTCATACTAAATCTTGCCCTGATAACTGTAGTTTAACTCTACAATAAACTTAAGACTCACAAATATTTCCTTCCTTGACACCTCCATTGTAGTGATTCATTGGCATTCTGAGTATATAAAAATACATAAAGAATAACAGAGGGAGATACGGAGGGAAAAAAGAAAGAGGAACAAGAGATAGAGACAAAGAGAAGAAAATGTTTGAGCATCTTGATTGGACTTCTTAGTTATACAAGCAAATACATTCCCTTATTTTGCTTATAAAAGTTTAAAATGGACTTTTCTTACATAAAGTCAAGTAAAAAATTGGAACTTGGATGTGGGACTTTAAAGTCATAGACTGAAAATATGATTAAAACAAGTGACAGTGACACCATACTCAGGTAAGAATTGTTATTCTATAGATAGTAGTTCAGTGCCTAATAAATGGTCATATATTTCATCTTAGGACTTAGGTCAGATATTTAAATATATTGGTTTGTTGGCTATTTTTTTTTCTGTCTTCTAGCAAGAAAGAAATAAGTTTCAGTCCAAGTTTGCTTATCTGAAAGCAGTGAATGAGACTTTTAAGTTTTTTAAAGAAGTCCTCTCTGCCTATGCATTACTATCTTCATAACTGAACTTCTCACTCCTTGAAATCACCATTTTGCAGACTTCAGTTGAAAATAATGAAAATATTTATCACACATAAAAAAAATTTCATCATCCAGGACTTTGAGGGCATTAGGCTAAATGAAATAAGTCCGACAGAGAAAGACAAGTATTGTATGATCTCAGCTCTATGTGGAATCTTATAAATAAATAAATAAATAAATAAATAAATAAATAAATAAATAAAAGCCAATCATACAAAAACAGATTAGGATGGTGTTTACTAGCTACAAAATTTCAAAATCAAATACAAGTGTTGTTATTGTTACTCCATGAAGCAGACAATAAGCTGATGGAAATTCTCACTACTAATATCCTCTATGGGTTTGAAGAAAGAATATGTTTGCTGTGATAATGAATTTCATTTAAATTATGCCCTCCTGATGATAGAGTTGGAGCAGCATATAGCCCAGCAATGAGTATATCTGGGTGCAAAAAAATAAAAATTATTCTGTCAGGAGAATGTAGTTTCTTGGCTCTTGTGGGGACAAAAAGCTGGTTGACTAGTAGATGAGGCCAAGGCAGTAGACCCTTTGACTGATTCACACCTTGAGAGTACCTGTGGATTATGCCTTATGTGAATGAAATACAGATATTTAAAGAAATTGGTTTACTATGACTATCTGAATCTATGTGAATTTATGCTTAACTGAGAATATTGCTCTAAGGTTCTTCTTTATATCTTTGCTTTCTTAACAAGTCAGATTCCATAAATGGGAAAATTCTGTCTTATATTGGTCACATATAATAATTGACAGGTATCAACTAGATGAGGAATACTACAGAAGCTTGTTCAATAACATAGGTCTTGGTTCCTGCTCTGAAACACAGAATGTCATTTTGGGGAATGGTATTCAAGAACCTGTGGTCATTCTGTTGTCCTATTCAGTTTGAGAACCAGGATCCTCAATATGCCAGAACATCTATCACTCACTTGATTTGGTTAACAACAAATCACATTGCCTATGTGATATTAGCAGGTGCCTAAATCTGAATTTCTCCACACATTCTCCAAAAACCTTGCAGATTAAAAAGGAATATAAATATAATCAATTCATAGACCACACTTAGTATACTGTGAGATGGCAACTACCATAGATTTTAATTTGTGTATACAAGGGAAAGAAACATCCCAAACTAGAAAGTTTGATTCCAAAGCCCACACTGACATTGAGAGTCAAGTGGATACCACATAGAAAAAAGAGTTTAGTAATGATTAGTGTTGATGGTTGTATTAATTTCCTAAAGCTCCTGTAGCATGTTCCCACAGTGTAGGTGGTTTAAAGCAACATAAATTTGTTCTCTCACAATCCTGAAGGCTAGAAGTCTGAAATCAAAGTGTCAGCTGGTGTGGCTCCTTCGGGAGTTCCAGGCCTTTCTCCTAGCTTCCGGTAGTTGCCAGCAATCCTTGGTGTTCTGTGGCTTGCTGTGTCATCACTCCAATCTCTTGTTTCACGGTCACATGGTCTTTTTCTGTTTGCAATTACATGACCTTCTTGCTTCTGTGCATGTCTGTGCCTGCCTGTCTCCAAATCTCTCTCTCATTATAAGGACACCAGTCATTGGATTGAGGGCCCACTTTAATTCAGCATAACCTCATGATACCTTGATTACATCTGCAAAGAGCTTATTTTCAAATATGGTCACATTCACTGAATCTGGATGGACATGAATTTAAAGGGGACACTATTCAACTGAATACAGTGCTATTACATGAATAAAGTTACTCAGGCGGGATTGTCCCACCCTGAGTAAGGAAGCACTGAGACAATACCTGAGATCTGGTAAGAAAAGCTATTGACTATTGAGGAAATTAAATAAGGAAAGAGGCATGAGAATTAGAGGAAGCAAACATGGCCATTTTGGGAAAGCACCAGTTCTGGGAAAGACTGAAAATTCAGAAGGGGAAGTAGCTTTTGGAGGTTGGGAAGTAAAAGAATAAAAATTTAGGGACTATAAGAATAAAAGAAAACCCCCAAATCAGAAGACATGCTAACACCTTTTGCACCCCATAAAAGTGCCATCTATTTAAGAAACTGCATTTCACATACTATTGTAAAAGAGGCCTCTTGAATCTAGTGAGGTATCCTGGCCTGCATAGGTCTCCTATTATTCCTAATGTAGGAAATATAAAACATTTCAAAATGAATAGAAAATGGCAGACAACATTGGAACACAATTACTATAAGAATTAAACCTAAAAGAAATAAGACATTTAAATTCATGAAAAATTTCGCCCTAAAATAAAGCAGAAGATAACTGTAACACCCTGGCCTGACTTAAACATGTACAACTGAACATTTGTATGAAGGTAGTGGAAGTGCAACAAAAATTTTAAAAATAATCAAGAGACATATGACAAATAGGTAAAGGAGAGGTAGCATATACATAGTTGAAGTCCTGAAAGAAGAGAAACAAAACAAATAGTAAGAACTAACAATAAAATTTTAATTCAAGAAAACCTACCAGAAATAAAGGCCTGAATCTACAGTGTCTAAGACCTCACCATATACCTGAGAAATTATGAAACAGAAAACTCTGAGACATATACCAATAAAACTTTAACATTGTAAAGATAAATTTAAAAAATAATTCTCTGGACTTCAAAGCAATTAAAAACAAAAACAAAGAAAATTAGGTTTTGCATCAAACTTCTCAATAATTAGAAAGACCATGTTGGAGAACATATTCAAGAAACTCAAGAATGTGATCCAAGGATTGTATCCGGCCAAGCTATCCTTCAACAGCCTTGGACACCCCAAAGTCCATCCCCCCCTGTACTCCAAATCCTTCCTGAGGGATGTCCAAAAATGCCTCATCCACACCACGGTGGGCTGGAGAAAAGTCGGCAAAAGAACTAACAGTGAGCCATGGGTGTATTTAATTGTAGATCTAAGACTAAAATAAATGTTGGGACAAGGTGGAAAAGCAGTGTAATTCTTTAGTGTTCTGACAAAGTATCACAACGCAACTTAAAAATAGGGAGAAGGGAGAGAGAAGAAAATAGAATAAGCACATTGATTGCTGCATAAGAAATAGGTAGAAATCAAATTTTAAAAATTGCTATGCAATTTAGAGTTGACAAACCAAATAAAATTTTCCGGGAGAGAGAGCTAGTGTTTCAATCATTAGTGGTCTCAGAAAGGGTTAAGATGTTTCTCTCTTTTTAACCTGAAAGGGCTGTTAATGGAGCCACAGGATTACCTGGATGCTTCTTTGTTTTCCTAATAAAATGGGGCTTGAGTTCATGGAGAGAAGATGGAACTAAGAATCTAGTACTCAGGAGACATATTTGTCCTTAACATGAGTGTGTATGTGTGTATTTGTGTGTGTGTGTGTGTGTGTGTGTGTGTGTGTATCTAGACTTGTGATAGACTTGTGAGAGTGGGAACTTGCTTTCTGAATTATAATCATGAACTTCCCTGATTTCTGTACACCTTCCTGAGCATACTAATGATTCAACACTTTCTCAGCTCAGAAATGCGGTACCTGCATCCTGACATAGTCTACTTGCTATTGTGTTATATGTTGCATTCCCAGACAGATATCAGCGTTACTGAGACAAAGTTCTATAAGGGATAGTGTTGAATCTAATTTTTTGCTCCCTGGGATCTGAATTTTCATTTAAATTATTAGCGCCTAGGAAGAACAGGTGTAATAATACTAGCGTGATATAGCAAACACTTATTATCATTCTATGTCAGGCGTTATGCTTGTAAAGCAGTGCCTAAATGTATTTAACATTTAGCTCTTATTATTTTTATATGGTTGCCTCATATAAAGCTCACAAAAAGACCCTGTTAAGTAGGTGTTATTACTCTTCCCATTTCACAGTGAAAAAACTAAAACTGAGGTTAAGTATGTTATATTTCTCAAAGTCACATGGCTAGTGGGTTGCAGAAAGAACTTGAATCCAGATTTGTTTAACATCACACACAACCCATTCACTTAACCACAGTGTTATTTCTGGGTGGGATATTTGACTCAGACTTGTGTAAAGATGAGAAGAGTGTGCTGACAATGCCTGAGACACATAGCATTTTACAACTGTAATCTAACATAGAGGTCTGACATCATGCTCGCCAAAACTGAAATAGTAAAACAAGAATGGCTTGTTAATTTATATTATGAGGAAGAGTCAATCCTTACTTTTTAATTCTTGACACTAGTAAATAGAAGTCTAGTCTCATTACTTTATAGTTTCAAAATGTTCAAAAGTGACTATTTTTTTTATAAGTTATGCATACAGATCAGTAAGAAAAAATCTCATGATCAACCTCAACATAATAGAAAAATGGGAAAGGCATCACCAGAAAGCCACTTAAAAATATGGACCATAAATTGGTTAAGTAAATTTTGGAAGATCCTTACAATTAAATATCAAGTGGCTGTTAAAACCCAATGAACTATTTGTACCTGTAGAAAGACATCATAAATTATTAAAGAAAAAAGGATTTACAACGTAATAGAAATTTTATTGAATTGTACATTTATAGGTGCACTTTTCTGTATACATATTATATTTGCATTTTAGAAATTACTATGAATTGTATGGTTTCATTTTTGAAGAATATAGATGGATAAATCATATACAGAAGGAAATCTTTGGAATGGAAGACCATAAAATATCCATGAATTATCTCTGAGTGGTCATTGATTTTTTTCCCCTTTCCTCTCATGTGCTTTTTCTAAAATTAGCATGAATTGCAAGCATAGTAATAAAATTTTATTAAGTAAAAGAGAGTGGAGACCCAATCATCTGTTGTGGCAGCAATACAGCCCCAGCCACTTCCAAAATCAACAGTTCTTTCTACAGGTCACTTGGGCCAGAGCTCTAGAAAGCAGTATTTCACTGGGGAGTAATGCCGCTGGATATTCACTGTTTGGTTTCCCAGTGTGGCTTGTACAAGCAGCATGTGCCTCCACCTGCCTATTTTACTTACTGACCTGCTGTGCAGTTGCATGTCACCCAGGTTCACTCAGCTCCTGCTCATGGACCATAGGTCAGTGCTCACTTGCTGAGTGGTGTATTATTTTATGATAGTCTCAAAATAGCATGAAGACAACTGAGGTGTGTGCTGCTTATCTTGTGACATCACAGGGAGGGGAGTAAGAGAGAGAAGTCTATCCTTAAATATCAATTCTCCTTTACTAATAGTTGCCTTTGCATGATTTTTATTTCTGTGCAGCTTCATCTGGAATTCAGTTTTCTCATTATTACCCAATTCCAGATATTTCATGAGAGCTTTCAATTAGGCCACTTGTCGGGTATTCTGGCACCTCCAGACAGGCTGGTTCCAAGGTTATGAGGTAGCTTGGACTCATCTAGAATCTTTCTCAGGAAGATTTTCAGAAGAGTGAAATTGTCTGTACAAAATTCCTACAGAGTCATGACTTTTAGAACTAACGTCTGAGTCTAAAAACAGCAACTTGGTTAGACAGAGGTCCATCCAAGGGCATCTTCCAGGGACATGCTCACATGACCAGCTGACTCCTTGAGCTGGGGTTTAACAGGCTAACTCATTTTTCATTTTCCTTGTTGAAACCTAGAAGAGCGTTCAAAATTGGAAAATTTCAATCCAATCTAGCTGCTCCTGAATTAACCTGGACATAGGTTTAATTTCTTTTTAAATTTTATTTTATATGTTCAACATAGAGAGTACTTTTCCAAAGCCCATTAGCCTACAAGGGAGGATTCGGTAAAGCGCCCGTTGAATAGAAGAAGCCTTTGGGACAGGAAGCAAGCAAAGACTTAACCAGAGATGTAGATCAAGCTGTATGCAAAAGATTAAGACCAAACATAATAGATGTTAGGCCAAAATATGATAAAAATTGAAAAATGCCCCATCTGTGAAGATTAACTTTTAATGGTGTGCAGCAAGAATTATAAACTTTGGTTGGTACTTCCTATCTGCAGAAAATAGTTAACTTACCATGTGTTGGATTTAAGAGACATCAAGATATCTGCCTATAGATACTTATAAAAATATGGACCATTTTTATAATGACATATGAACTACACCATTGATCCATGTTTTTAAAGTGTTTGAATGCAAACTGAAAAGACATAATCACATTCAAAAGTAATGGGAAATGAGCATGTCTAACTGTGTGCCTAATGTTGGCTAAGGATGTCAGTGCCTCATCAGACTGGTGCTATTGTTTTGGAGAGTTTGGCGGATACAAACTTAGCTGTATCTGACTTCCTGTTTTTCTATCTGCTCTCCCACCTAACCTATCTATGCTTACTATTCATGGCCATCTTATGTCTCTTGGAGAGCAGAGAGGATACTTTATCTCTCTATGTTTCATGTTCAGTATAGTCCATGGCATGTGATAGATTACAAATACATTCACTAATTTAGAATTTATTTAGTCATTGACTTTTGCATGTAGAAACTATGGTAGACCCTGGGAAAAGTAAAAATGGCTTTAGAGAGACACTTGTAGGGTTTTGTTTTACATTTTTTTTTAAATAAAAACCAAGCTGACAGTGGATTGTGATTTAGGGAAAGAGGAAGGAGGAGATTCTGATAATAGATGTTACAAATTAATCCGGGACATGTGTGTGTGTGTGTGTGTGTGTGTGTGTGTGTGTGTGTGTATAAAATCATTGTCTCCCCTCCTCTTCCAGCTGCTTCCCTGGGAATATGGCGAGCAGGCCTAACTTTCCATTCTTCCTGAACACTTTCCTCAAAGTAGCCAGGGTGACGCTTTTGCCTCAGGATAGTTCTTAGTGGGTGGGGAAAGACCGGGAGTCCAAAGAGAATAAACTACAGACAAAGCAAAAACAAAACAAAAAACAATGCAAAACTAGCTAAATAGCCCATCACAAACTTTAGTGAAGTCCTAAGTTATTTACATGTGATAGCTTTTTTGAAAATATTCTTCTACATTTTGAATTCCTTTGAAAGTCTGTGACATTATTTTAAAATATTTGATTTGTGAACTACTACAAGAATAATTGTATAATGATTGTTACTAACATTTTAAGTTCTATAATTACCACTAATATGACAAATTAAATATAAGAAACAATTAATAATAATGAGTAGTTAATAAATATTAGCTGCACTTGTGCCTACTGATTTTCTGGAAGAGAGTAAATAAAAGGAAAATGAGTAAACCAAAATGAAGGAAACTTTGGCCTTAGCACCATCCACTTCTTCCTTCCCCCATGCTCCTTTCCTTTTTAGTATTTCTTCCTTTTTTCATCTATTTATTTACTTATTTAACAAATATTCATTAAGCCACCATGATGTTCCAGGCACTGGACTGAGAACATGGTGATAAACAAAATAACTTTCCTTCTTTCTTTGTAGGTTGTGATTGGTCTATCAATGAGTGGTACTTCCTGTAGAGAAAAAAGAGAGATTCTCAAGAATTATTCAAGAAACTAGAATGTCTGAATCAATGTCTTTTTTTCTGTAATATAAATTTTTGTGTGAAGCGAGATCTTTCAACTTTGGCATCATTGGCGTTTAAAGCCAGGTAATTACTTGTTGTAAGGGACTGTCTTACACATTGTGGGATATTTAGTAGCATCCCTGGCTTCTTTCAATTAGACCAGTAATACCACTCAGATGGAACAGCCAAGAGTATCTCTGGACATTGCCAAATGTCAAGAAAAATTATGTTTAGTTAAGAACCACCGGTATGAAGAAACTATGAAAAGGAGTTTTCTTGGTGTTACTTCTCAAGTCTCCATGTTCAAGGATGGCCACTAAAGGAATTGTACCATGAACTCATGGAGAGGCAGGGTGTGGGTGTATGCATGTGTATATGCCGAAGTGTCAGCTAATTATATATGATGATAGATTAAAATGACAATTTTAATTTAAGATCTATTGATGTTTTTTCCTAAACACTCTTCTTGCATTTAAATAAAATATATTGGCTTTTATTTAACATATTTATAGCACTGAAGTTCATTGAGAAATAAAGAATGCAACTGTTAAACTCACTGTGACAGCTTGCTTTTCTTTTCTTGAAAACCTGGGCCATACATATTGTCTTATAAAAATCTTAATTCAATGTTTATAATAAATACCTTCATATTAGTTTCATATTGGCCAAATTTATGACACATTAGGCCTGTATTTTGTGTGTTATTTCTATATTCTTACCTATTTTATGGGACAGGGCTCATAATTTTTAAATTCACATTGTTTTGGAGATTTACGGTGGTTGTATTTTACTTTTATGATATATTGTTGGTTATATCTATGATTTATTTGCTGCTCAGTCCTTGGTCATGATCATAACTCCCAATTATCTAACCAATTATAATATTGTTCTGTGGTAAAACTTCAACAGCTGAAACTGTTGACTAATTATAATAAAAAAGAGCAGCTTAATGTCAGATAAACTAAAACTAAAATTTTGTTTTGGTTGACATTTGCTAGTGTTTGCAAGGAAAATCTTAAGCAACTCCATCTATCATGGATTTATACTGTACAGTTTTCCATGATGGATGGGACTATGCTTATAGCTTTTACTGTGAAGATGTCCAATTGATAAGAGTTGTTCTGAACAATTTCCAGTTTAAAAATAATTGCTTCATTAGTATGTGATACAGTAATCTAGGTTCTGAAAGACTACACATTCAGACAATTAAGTATATTCAAGAAGAACTGACTTCACCATACTACAATGTGCAGCTCACTATTTAGTTTTCAAAACAGATGGCTATTATACTTTGCATTCAGCTAAGATGTACTATACTTTATCAATATTTAATAATGCTCTTTAGACACTTGATGCACTGGTTAGAGGGCATACCTCTGGTCTGCTCCAGTCCTACCAAACCTTATTATACTTCCTAACTTCTCAATTGCTGGACTATAAGACACAGTCTACCATTAAAGCATATACCACTGGGGGTTGAGGGAGGAAATGAAGAAACATTGCTATCAGCCACTAGACCACATGCACATTGATTTTGTAACACATCCTGGTATAGAAATGTTAAAGTGAAAAACAATGTACATTTTAGAACTGTAAAATCACCCCATCTCCAAAATCTTTATTAGCCCATCCAAAGGGAACACAATCCAAATACAAACAGTGACCTTGCTCTGTAAGTGCAACTGCTGATAGTTTCTCTTGTCCCATATTCCAAACAGATTTCTTCTTTTAGAAAGACATTCTGGAGCATTTACTATAAGAAATGCCTTGATGTGCTTTTGCCAAAATAATACTGCATAACAATCTCAAAAGTTTGGTAGCTTGCAATACAAACATTTGTTATTTCACTCATGGTTCTGCAGACTGAGTGCCGCTGATCTAGAATGGGATCATCTAGGTGACTTTGCTTCAAGCTATGGTTTTTAGATTCAAGTGTACTGTAGGGGTGTTCATTTTGGGACCTAAACTAAAGGAGAAACTCTGTCTGCAGCATTCTCTTCTCATGCAGATTATAGAAGCACAAGAGCCAAGCCAAAATGCACAAGTTCATTTAAGGCCTCTTCCTGATACACCATTGGCTGTATATAATAGTATGGTCCAGCTGAGCGTCCATGGGTCAGAAAACAAATTTCACTCACACAAGAAATGGAAATAAATAATAGTTTCTATGTAACCCATTCATTTTTCTTTTCTTCCTTCATGGATTTTAGGGAAAAAAAATAACCACCCGCAAAAGGGCATACATAGTACCTCGTTTTTACTCGTTGCTCACAGTGTTCTCGGCATTTTGTTTTGTTTTGTTTTTTCAGAATCTAGGGCTTGAAATATATAGATCTTGTGTTCATGTTAGTCTTTTGTTTCCATACAAGTTTGTTCTTGCATCAGTCATTACACATAAATGACATTAGTATTTACAAGGAGCGTCCCATTAGTGCCATTGGAAGAATGATCCATTTTGCTTCCAGGACAAAACAATAATGTTTGAAATCAAAGAAGGTCTTGCACAGCTACAGTAAATGCCTTCAAATGCCCCATGAATCTAAAAGATTTGGAAATTCAGAAATATGCACTTTAGGGCACTAAAAATATGTTTTTAAAGAGAGACATTACAGATACATGACACATCGATTTGGAGAAGTTTGGAGTGCATTTTTCTACTTGTTCTTATTCTAATCTTTCTCATGACTCTAGATTTTTTTTATTTTTTAAAATAAAATCTTCACTATTACAGGTCATTTATATTTCTTCTAATATACTTTAGATAACCAGCACATTGTTTTTCTCCCAGGATTTTAATGCATTAGTCCACAAACATGTATATATGTTTCAACAGCATTGTACACTTATATCATTGGTGACATGAAATCTCATCTGAGCAGGTAGATATGAAAAGTATAAAGTTACCATAAAAATTTTTAAAGTTGAGTGTTTATCTTGAAAGATTGGAATACTCTTTTAAGAAAGGAAGTAAATACTGTGTACACACAGAATAAATTAGAAAATAGTAACATCAGGGCTTACTGTAACTAGATTTGAAACCACTGGCCCAGTCATGTCACTCTGTCATCTGTTTCTTTCTCTTTTCCTTTGTTATCAGTAACCCCATTCCCTAGCCTCAGTTTCTGCAAGGATGAACTTTATCTCCTTTCTTTTATTTCTAAAGAGGGAGGGGAGGACTCAGAAATGCCCAGCTATCCTGTATATGCTTCAATGTAATCAAAGCCTAAGACAGGACAGAGATAGGGTATGATGTCCCCTTTCCTTAACTGATCATTTGGTGTCTCCAGATCTTTCTAACTAAATAAAATCCAGTTTAATAGACTCTTCTCCCCAAAATCCTCAGCCACTACTATGTGAATCTCTTTAAAGACAAATCACACCCCCACCCCCACCATTACCACCACCAACAACAACAACAAATACTGAGTTTTGTCTGGGCAGGCAGTACACTTGCATTGATAGTGAGGAGTTCTAAGTTGAAAAGTTCATCATCAATGTCATGAAAATAGTATGCAATTCAATGGGAAATGGGAGATTTGGCCCTTTGTAAGCTGATCACACAAGGGTTCCAGGTTGACTTTTGACAAGGAACATGGGGTTTATTAGAGAGAACTGTCATGGATTAGTGCCTGCAAACTTTTCTACCCTAATTGGCCTGTTTATTTTCAAGTCTAAATATCATTCTTTTAGTCTGGTTTCCAGGTGGATCATCTGGAGAGGAATGTATTTCCAGCTGCCTCCCCTTATAATAATGGCCAAGAAGAAGCTGCCCAAACAAAAGTGATTGCATTTTAAGTATCAACTGCACCTTTGTGGGGAATTTTACATAAAAAAAGAAATGTTATTGTGCCCCAGCCTGTGCTTTCACGAGTTCTTTCTTCCAAGTTATATCACCTCAAAATTTATCTAATTATTAATTATTTGAATTATTTCCACATGTATGCATTATGCTTATTTTATTTTAAAGTATTTTGATTTTATACCCAGGAGTAAAAGACATTTTGGCAGATGTAAAAATATTGGCTTCCCAAGTGAAGATTGTCACCAAACTTCTCAGTCCACTGAACAAGAACATGTTCTATCCCAAATCAGCTTTCTGATGAGACAGAGATGTTCTTTGTTAATTTTTACTCTTTCCAATGCAACTAATGCATTGTCTGCTTGGATATTAGACTCCAGTTAGGTAACTTTTTGAAATTTTTTTCTTTGCTTTTAGGAATGAAAATAATTGTCTTTGGAAACCTGAATAGCAGAGTACGCTTTCATGTCTTACCTAGAGCTATTTGTGCTGGGAAGAATGTGTTTATGCTGCTCTACTGAAGGAGAGCGGTGTTAAATTAAATGAAATACTGCTTTCCAAATTTATTTGCACACAAAATTTAATAAAGTTAAATGGAACCATATAGGATAAATATGGAGAGCTATTACTTAGATATATCAATATCCTAATTTAACTCATCCTGGTTACATACAATCAGCAGTGTGTACTCATGCTCTTCATTCTTTCCAGCAGGGCTTATGCATCTAAATGATCTAGAAGCAATCTAAATCATCAAGGTAAAAGTTAAAAATAGGTCAAACACAACAACGTTTATGGTGTTCAATATTTTGACACTTTGAAAAATGTGAAATGCAGGTTTAGACTGTGCATTTACGTAAAGCTGACTTACTCACGTATCCTGATGAGGACCATCATCAGGAGGAATTTCCTGGACTTGTCAAAAGCCACTGTTTCTCCTTCACTTTAGTCTTTGATGTGATATCTCCTGTCACTGAATTCCAAGTTGAACAAGTATTGGGAGTTTTCGGAAAAGTATTTGTGTTCTGTGTAGTATTTCTTCTTGTCTTGAAGTTATTGAAGTGCTTTATTAACCTTTTAAGAAAGATTTCTCTATTTCCTGTCAATAAATCATTCATAAATTGAAAACTATTTGTGTCACTATATTTGAATAAACATAGACCTTGCACATTTAGTTCTTGGTTGGGAAGGTCTTTTGGGGTGTAAAGAAACCCCATTTAGGTCTGAAGGATAGTATATAAGGGGAACTTGCTAAAATTTAAACTTCATTTTCAACATCTTATTGCATCCTAAAATCAAGGCACATCCAACCTTTGTGGGGATGTCAGGTATGATTGTGCTGATCAGTATGAGGGTACACTCTGAGATTCAGATTCTGGAAAAGGTTCAGGAAAACACAGTCCAAGCAAGTGCCTCAAGTGTCATAGGTACTTGGCTCCCTCTGGTTTAGACCCAGTCACTCATGTCACAAAGCTCACATTTTGAAAAATAGTCAATAGTATGCAGCACTGAGTAAGAGTGTTTTGTCCTTAGAGCTGTTTCAATTTCAATTGGTGTGATTCCATGGAATTGATCCTAACAGGGTAGACACCAAATGTGTACTCTTTTTTGTTTGCAGAAGATGCATACTCAATTCTTTATACACTGGAAATAACTTTCTATGAGAATTGTGTCTGCATTTACCCCCAGGGAGTAACTCTGGAGGGAGGTGGGGCATTCATTAATGAGGAGAGTAATAGCTGCTCGCCTGTATCTTGGTAGATCTGTATGTTGTGGTTGAGCTTCTCTGGTTTAGATCATAAGCTTGCTTCAGCTATTAATGCCTCATCACACCACTGGCCTTCCACACCCTCAATGAAAAAAAGGAATATTATCTAAACTCAACGAAAGCGTTGTCTAAAGGTTAAACACTCCACTCATGCTTCCACTCAAGTTGGACTGACAGAAAGCTTCATAGTTGGGCTAAAAATTGCTTAAATTAGTTTATGTTTTAATGTTGTGCCCTTGATGTTTTTAAGAAAGAATTAATGTGGTGTCCTTTCCTATAGAGTTTAGTTGAGTATACTGTGTGTGATACAACTCAAAGCTTCCCATATGAGGTCCCATTAGCATGATTTCCTTGAGAAATTAATATAAGAAAAATACATTTGTTTCCCTGAGGAAATAGTACTGTTTCTTCTTACCTAATAATAAGAACTGTGTAAGAGACCATATCACCTTTTATTTATCTATCTTTTATGTATATATGTATGTATGTATGTATGTTTTTTTGGTTGCCAGGGGCCTTATAGCCAAACTTAACTATGTTTGTAACTATGTAAGCCCTATGCTGTGTGTATTTCATTCTTTTATTATCCTCCCTTCTTTTCTTTCTTTTTTCCTTTTTTCATTAATTCATTTGTTTCAGTCTTACTTGCATCAATTACTCTGAGAAAAGAGGCAGAGTATAAATTAATAATTATAAAAAAATAAACAATAAAAATTTTCAAAATAAAGATTGTTTCATTTCAGGATGATTGTTTTCCAAGTTCTGATGTCAATTCTGTAAAGTATAATAATTGAGTTGCATATGATATTTCTTTTAAGCTATTGCATATTTACACTAAAACAAATTTAACAAAATAAAAAAGTACTTTTGTATTTTGGTTGATTTAAGTTTTAAGAATTGTCGATTCCATTTCTGAAAGAGAAATTAGATTCTTATAAAAACTGATATAGAATCAATCTATGCAGCTACTATCAGAGATTGAGTTCATTTTAAAATAGAACATGAAAATAAAATTTTGTTTACATTAGCTGAACCTCACTAATTTGCAGATACCATGAATGAAAGAACATAGTTGGTTGAAAATTCAATAAATTACAAGAACTTAGTTATGGTAATGGCTTTGTTTCAAATACCACAAAACGGGGTTATTTTCTCCCATTGTTTTCATTCTCTTCTGCCCCACCCCTCTCTTACTCAGTATTCATAGAAGAGCGATCAGGGTTCTTAATTGTACTGAACATCTAGGTTATGCAATAAGAAGTAGGCAATAGTATCGAGCCAAAGGTTAATCATGTGCAGTAAAATGATTAGGCATGAAAAACTACTTCCAAGGACAAATAGGATTCTAGAGATTTGACAGAGCTTTGATGGTGGTGGAACTAGATGGGACAACTTTTTGGGAGCCAGCGTTCTAGGATGAAGAAAGCAGGAGACAAAAACTATGAAAGGAGACCAGGAGAAAGAGGCCTCTTGAGGAGGATTCTGCATTGATAGACTAATTGAGAACAACCTAACCAAAAGCAAACTTACTTTGCTTCATCCTTTGGACACATCAGTGGTCATATGACAGTCGTATTTTCTTTCTGCTAAGGAGTTGTCCTTTTTTGCCTCTTCAGAAGTTAAGGACTTCATTAAGGGGTGATCTAAATTTTGACTTAATCATAGAACGATAGACTACTATGTTGAAAGAGATTCATGGTTTGGAGAAAGAGCTTTTGAAAAAAACACTACGATGAAATGTGGAACTGTTCTAGAGTCTGTTTCAACCAGTCCAGAGATATTTAACTTAGCTTCTTGTCCATTGTTCAGAAAGATGTATTTGTGGGTCCATCAGACCTCATATGTCTTCCCTTCTTCTATCTTTTGGAAAATTTGATGCTTACCATTACATGACCCTGGACATGACCAAGCACATTCTTTTCTGAGCTCATATCTATAAAACACAAGTTAGGAGTTAACTCAGACAATCTGTTACATTGCTCAGGTGGGGTGAGAACTGTCAAGTCCTGTGTTCTCTCACCCATTACTGCAATACCATGCTGCCAATAGCTGCTTCTTTTGCATGAGCCAGAGCACTATTATTACTATTGCGGAAAAGGAGCTGCCTAGCTCCCAGAGGCAGGGATGTTATCCTTGTCACAGCTGGGAAAGAGAAAGTTGAGATTGGATCATGAAGTGTTATTGTAAGTTACCAAGTTCATGTGTAAGTAATGAGAGAATCACAAAATTTCCATTTAAGGACTAAGACAAGCACAGAATTCCTCAGTATGCAGTACATTTCATAGGAAACTGATAACCAGATTCTTCCGCACCCAAGTAATTAAAATAAAGTAATCTCCTTCTCATTTCCCAAACTCACACACTCCCACCTTCAATCAAAATTAAGTTAATGATGCACTTCTCTAAATTATGGCTATGTAGTTTTAATGTTTTTTTTCTCCAAATAATGGCATTTTCTGGAAATGAACCACAGTGATTTCTCATCTAGAAATACATGCAATAATGTCAAAAAGCCACTCCCCCACTGCTATTTTCCTTAATATAGTGCCTAAGACTGAAATCAAATGAAGAAAAACTGAACGTGATGTGTATTTCTGACCTGCGTAGCACAATTTTAGTAATAGATAAAATTTAATAGGTTTCTATGTAACCCACCTATTTATTTTTTTCTTTCATGGACTTAAAGAAATTTCCAAATGAAAAATACAGTCATTCTGTGAACAATGGAATTGATGTAAGTTAGAAAAAATTCCTCTTTTGTCCACATCTTTGAGTCTTATTTATATACTTTTGTGAAACTAATATGAATGAAATAGGGTGAGACAATCTAGATCTATCTGAAATATGTATGAAGTAAACCCTTTACAACAAATCATTTATAGCAACCATACTAAGTCACAAACTGAACCTCCTCTTCATCTGCCCATAACTTTGAATCGAGCAATAGAACTCTATTTTCTGAGCCAACTGTGAGCAGAACTGCTTTGGTGACAAACTCCTTCTATTGCCAGGGTTCAACTTGAAACTGGGGTGGGCATAGAAGTTTGATCAGTGGATTATATTGCCTCTGCGTATACGTTTTGGTGAATGGTTATAGCTCTGAGACTTGAGAAATTGATGCAATGTAGTGTCCATACATTATTAATTTTCATCCTCAATGAAACCACCTCAGAAGCCAGGAGGGACATCCAAAGTTCTTTTGGGACTATGAGAAAAACAAAAACAAAAACAAAACAAACAAAACAATGTTGTGCTGATTACAAGACCTAAAGGCTGGGCTGTCTCAAGGTGTGAAGAGAATGCAGGGCTCAATGTTTAGCAAGGCAAGATGGCATAATCAAAAGCAAGAAGAACAAAAGAGTTGCCTGAAGCAGAGCCTCCAGTAGAAAGAAGGCTGCTGCTCCACCTGCAGAGGGCTGCAGTGCATCCACTGTGGGACATGAACTGACTCTTACTCCAACTGCTGCCCTAACCTGATGGATCAAAGAGAATTTAAAGCCCTGCTCATGAATCCTTGTGGCATGAGTGTCTGGAGGGCCTGCTCACAGCAATGTGGACCCTGGGCAAGCCCCAGAGACCAAGTTCCTTCTAGCAGCCCCTGTCTTATGCTTTTGTTCCAGCTCCTACGGTAACCAATTGAGTGAGGCCAGCTCACGTTGCTATGGGGTGTTCAGAGAAGGAACTTTTAACAACTAAGCTAGTTTGTCCTGATCTTAAATTAAGAGATGGCTCTGTAAACCCCACTGCTGCTCTACCGACTATTACAGAGCCTTTCTTGGAAAAAATACTTACGTTACAAATGGCTTATCAAGTCCTATCATGTCACAGCATCTGTTTTGACATTACAAAATCTTTTAGGAAACATTATGTTATGCTTAATATAATGGATAATACTGAAGAAATAGAGAATATTTAAAATTTACATGAGGTTGTTTTTTTTCAGAATCCTATCCCAAATAATACATTATAAATAGAATATAGCAACTTGATGTCCAGTTTTAGGCCCACATCCTTTTGGATCATTCATGATGTCTACAAGTTTTTACTTTGCTTTCTGTACCTGCTTTGATTTGCCTGAGTTAATATTTTTTTTTATAAAATGGTTTTATTAATGAATTATAGAAAAATTTTAAGGCATCTTATTTTAAGGTATGCTCAGTTCTATAATATAACTTCATAAAGCATGACATGCTATCACAGTGTCAGTTTTTCCTGTTGGCTTTTCTCCTAGGGATGTAGACATTCCCAAGGTACGTCTGTAATGGCAGCAGAGAAGGGCTGCCCTGTGTCAAAAAGAAACAAATATTTTCAAAGCAACATATTTTGCAGGTTGGAATCACCCAATTTATTCTTTTCTGAGCAGCAATACGTTGATGGCAACACATTCAGAGTCTATCAGGAGTTCTGTTTTGAACTTTCAGAATCAAGATTCATTGAGCATGTTTGAACTTGGACTCTGAAATTTAAACTGTATTTTGTTATTGTTGTATAGTATAGATACTCTCTTTTGTGATAGTACAGCACTAAATGTTGATAATATAAGTATCAAGATTTGATTTCTGTCTGCAAAGTGCTCACAGGCCAATAGGAGAGGAAGTTATGAAACAAAGAAAAACAAAGGACGGTAGATGTTTTGAGGAATTTGCATATGATCTGATGGAACGCCAAGAAGGGAATTCAACTTAGAGAGGCAGTAGTTATAGTCCACTTTCTAGGGGAGCTGAATCTTGAATAAGCATTTATCTGACAAGGTGGTGGTGGGACATTCATAAGGCAGGGGCAAAAAATCAAAAGAAATAAATCTGTAGATCAAGGCAAGGAGGAAAAGCCAGGGGTGGGGGCAGATTGCAGTGGAGGGCCCCAACATGCCAAATCATTTGAAGCAAGAGTGACATACTCTAATTTGTGACTGTTGTGTTTTTCATTTTATTTTATTTTATATTTTATCATGTGCCAGCAGAAATGGGCTAGAAAGATGTGAAATGGAGATGGAGAGACTAGTTAAAAAATAATTGCAGATCAAGGATAATGATGAGAGGCCTCTAGATCAAGCCAGAGCAGTGAGATGAGCTGGAAGAAATGAACTGACAAAATTTAAGAGAAGTAAATATAAAGATGAGTCAACAAGGTTGAGGGCCCAATCTCAGACTTCATGGAGATGACAAATTGTCTTTTTTAAAAAAATTCAACTTTATTGACATATACTTGACATATAAATCATAACACATTTAAAGTATATATCATGGTTATTGGATATACATTGTGAAAAAATTCCTTCCTCCATCTACTTAATTAACACAACTATCATCTTACATATATATATATATATATATATATATATATATATATATATATATATATATTTATTTATGTGTTTGGTTATTTATTATTTATTTATTTACCTATTTTTGTGAGAACATTCAAGTTCTAGTCTCTCAGCAAATTTTAATTACTCAACAATAGTCACATGCTTTACATTTGATCTTCAGACCTATTTCATCTTATAACTGAAAGTTTGTACACTTTCACCAACTTTTCTCTATTTCATCCATATCCCACCACCTGGAAACCACTTTCCTACTCTATGATTCTATAACTTTAATTTTTAAAAACGATCCTACATATTAATTGTACTATATATTAATATTATTTATTTTTCCCTGTCTGGATTATTTCATTTAGTGTAATGTCCTCAAGCTCCACCCATGTTGTTGCAAATATCAGGATTTCTTTCTTTCTTGTGGTTCAATGTAATATTTAATTACACATATATATATGTGTACATGTGTATACACATACACACACACACACACACACACACACACGCCACTGACGGACAATTAAGTCGTTTCCATATTTTAAGTATTGTGAATAATGCTGCAATAAACATCAAAGTTTCTGTTCAGCAAATAAAACAATTGACAAAATAAAAAGGAAAGCTACAGCATGAGAAAAAATATTTGCAAATTGTATATCTGATAAAGAGTTACTATCCAAAATATATAAAGAACTCACACAACTCAATATTAAAAACCATCTGATTTAAAAGTGGTCAGAGGAACTGAATAGATTTTTTTTCTAAAGAAGACATACAGATAGCCAACAGGTACATAAAAAGTGCTCGACATCAGTAATCATCAAGGAAATGCAAACTAAAACCACAAAGAAATATCACTTCACACCTATTAGAGTGTCTATCATAAAAAAGACAAGAGGTAAGTATTCGTGAAGATATGGAGAAAAGGGAACCTTCCTGTACTCTTGGTAGGATTGTAATTTGGTGGAGCCACTACGGAAAAAGTATAAATACTTCTCAAAAAATTAAATATAGAAATACTAGATGACCCAGAAATCTAACCTGTGGATATACATACAAAGGAATTAAAAACAGAATATCAAAAAGATACTTGCAAGATCCCAGTGAGTCCTAATTGAACATTGTCAATAGTTTCCTGGAAATTGTGATTTTAAGCAAAATGATGTATAACAAAACAAATTTCACCATAGACTAATTGATATAAATAAGTTCCTATAGCATACTTTTTATCACAAAATCACCAAACTTCTAAATAAAAACCCAAAACACTTATAATACTAAATATTGAAATAAATGTCAGCTATGCATATGCTTAAGAAAGATTAATAAAAACAAGTAAGATAAATCTTTTTCCAACCCTTTTATTCCAGTTCAGGGTCATAGGTGGCTGAAGCCTTTCCCAGCATCTCAGGGTACAAGGTGGACACCCACCCTGGAAGGGTGCCCTTCCATTGCAGGGAGCACTCACACTGACACCAACACTCATAATTCAGACACTCCAGTTCACCCAACCTGTATGTCTTCAGTATGTGGGAGGAAACAGGAATACATGAGGAAACACACACAGGGGAGAATATGCAAACTCCACTCAGACAGTGGCCCCAGTGGGAATCAATTTTTTTTCATTAGTGTGATAACAAAATGCTGAATGAAGAAATGACATTATTTGAGGACCTGTTGTATTCACCATAACTAACACAGATTGTCCTAAAATTCATTAAAGTACTAGCATATTTAGCATCTAAGATTCAAATGTTCTAAGGATATTGTGTCTAATAAAGGACTTTTCCATTATTTCTCTTCTTTTAGTGTCTGCGAGTCATCTACACTACATGAAAAGCTGTGTCCTATCAGGAACCTTATTTCTTTCTGCTATTTTCTTCTGAAAATGCATATCAGTTGCTCACACTTTGTTTCAGTACAGGTATTTTATCACTCTGTTTTCTAGTAGTTCTTTTTCAATTATTAATATTATTTTGTTATTTATGTTTACTATAAGAAAGAGGAGAGCATACAATTGAGAAAGTAAATGAATAAAACTCTTTTCTAAGTTCATTACTTAGAGAAATCTCCAGGTGAGATTTTTTTTGTACAGAACATCTAAAATTTTATGCATATACACCTATGAAATACCTATGAGGTATTAAGTTGGTGAACTCATCCTAGAAAAATTGCTACATACCTCATTGCTGAATATCATTATGGTCATCTTCCAAGTACTCCCCTTGGAAAGCTATGCACCAACGCCAGTGCCTAGTCCATGCTTTAAAGGAATTTTGGAACTTTTTCTCTGGAATGGCCATCAGAACTGTTGTCGTATTACTCTAGATGTCCTGAATGTCATCAAAATGTCTTTCTTTCAATATTTTCTTTATCTTTGGGTAAAGAAAAAAGTCACTTGGGGCCAGATCAGGTGAGTAGTTCCAATAGTTATTTGTGTACTGCCTAAAAACTCTCAGACAGTGCTGTGTGAGCTGGTGCATTGTTGTGATGCAAGAGCCATGAGTTGTTAGGGGAAAATTCAGGTTGTTTTCATTTAACCTTTTCATGCAACCTTTTCAGTACCTCCAAATAGTAAACTTGTTTGTCCAGTTGGTACAAATTCATAATGAAGAATCCTTCTGATATCAGAAAAGATTAGCAACATAGTTTGACTCTTGATTTGGACAGATGAAACATTTTTGGTTGTGGAGTATTGACTGGCTTCCATTGTACACTTAGATGCAATATTGATACACTCATGTTTCTTCACCAGTGATTACATGGCCCAAAACATTGTGTTGCCTCTCCAAAAGGTCTTGGCAGACTTCTACTCCCCTTTGCTTTTGTTCATCAGTAAGTCCTTCGGGACCATTTTTGCACACACTTTTCTCATGTTAAGATTTTCAGTTAAGATTTTCCTAACTCTTTCTCTACTGATGTTTACTTGGTCTGCTATGCTTTTCAAAGTTAGCTGATGATTTTGACACACAATTCCACAAATTTTTGCAGTGTTTTTGTCAGTTCTGCTTGTTACTGGCTGCCCTGACCTCTTTCATCAGTGATGCTTTGTCTCTCTTCAGAAAAATGTTTAATCTATTTGTACACTGCTGTTTTCTTCATGGCATTATCCTCATAAACTTAGACTAACATATCCCTGATTTCACTTCCACTCTTGTCAAATTTAATAAGAAAGTTAATGTTTGTTCACTGATCTAATTCAAGCTCCAACATTCTTGCAATAGCACATAAAAACATACAACAATAATAATGAATACCACTTAGCAAGACACACCACCACACATTGACATGAACACAGCTGTGAAACACAGATATACCAAGGTTATGAAACCTTACTGAGTTGTCTATATAGTGCTGCCAACATAAGTGTATGTTGGCAAGTTTGTCAACTTAGTCTTATCTCATGGGAGGCCTGAATCCAAGGACAAACATTTCTTGCTTTTTTAGTTCTCTAATGGCGCAATCATTCTTTTAATAGTGTTAGCTAGTGCTCAAAGGTCCTCTCCCAAAGTTTTCCTATATGTTAAAGACAACGCACCTGGAAAAGAGGGACACTAGAATTTTCAACATCAAAAGTCAAATTGGCATAAGCAAAGAGCCCTCAGGCAAGGGCAGTAAAAGAGTAAAAATTGCATATTTTTGCATCTGTTTTCAATGATACTTATGTCAAATAATTGTATTATTTGACAAAAGTAATCTAAAGACTTACTTTTTTTTTCATAATGCCTTGGAATATTAAAATTCACCTAGAAGCATACAAACACAGCATACCACCTGTTCATAAAATTAGATCAAATGAGGGAACGGGGGCCTGGGCCTCATTAATAAGAAGAGACTTGAGCTGCTGCAGTGGGGGAGAGGCCATATTATTGCTGATTTTAACATTCCTGTTCTTACCAACCCGGAGCAAGTGATCTAATTTCAGCTTGACACCAATCAGGAAATGGCTCTGCTACAATACCTTCCTGTTAATACAAATGAGACATATCCTTGGAAAAGCAAAGAACACCAGCATGGGCCTGAGTACTCAAGTGAGCAAAGTCATTTCTGGGCTGGCAAGGGAGCAAGCAGCAAGAATCATGCTATAGAACACAAGAGAAAGCAAACCTGCAAGAGTAAGTTTCTAGAAGATAATTTGGTAACAAGCACAGAAAGTCTACAGCGGTACAAACTATTTGGTTGGGTAACTTCATTCTTTGAATTTACCCTGAGGATATTTTAAAATATGTAAGTAAGGATAGTTATTGCTAAAAGATGGTGCTTCGTGGGTCTTTTTATGTGCCTACACATCTTTCTGGGTATCCCAAGAATGCAACATCCTTACTATTTTTTACTCAGGCCATTTTTCAGCCTTGAGCTTCAAGTAAGTACACTTATGTTAGCAGCACTGTACAAATGACTTGGTAAGGTGTCATAACCTGGGCAAAGTTATGACACCTTACCAAGTTGTTTTATACAGTTACAACACCTTACTGAGTTATTTGTACAGTGCTGTCAACATAAGCACACAGTGGCAAGTTCAAGAACTTAATTTTCAGATTTTGGGTACAATGACAGCTCTGATGGCCATTTTAGAATAAAAGTTCCAAAATTCCTTTGAAGGGTGGACTGGGCACTGGCATTGATGCATAGCTGCCCAAGGAGAGAGAGTACTTTGAAGGTGATCGTAGTGATATTCAGCAAGGAAGTGTGTAGATTTGAGAGGTTTGGTTTGGAACCAGTCAGGGTGAAATGTCCCTCTTGGGCACATTTGACAAGTCATCTTCAAGGTGATGGGATTTCCTCCTGCCATCATAGTGGCTATCTCTAGAATGTTTAATTAACCAGATTCTAAGTTAATTATTAAAAAATGCAGATTATATGAGGTCCAATATTTCATTCTTAGCTATGCTGAGCTATTTTTCCTTTTTTTCTATCAAACTTATACAGATCCCAACTATCCAGATGCTCATACATGTTTACAGGAAATAGCTGCAAATTTTCTGCCTTGAGATCTACATTCAAGTTTTTTGAAAGCAGATAAATCACATTTACCATGGTATTACTATAGATGGTCAGTAATTATTATTGCATGATGAATGAATGAATGAATGAACGAGTGAGTAAGTAGTAAGTGGAATCTAAACTTACTATAGTGTCTGGTCAGTTTTCCAGACCATTGCTTCCGTCTTTGAAATAACTTTCTTTACTCAAGGTTTTCTATATATCTCTCTTCAGATAACATAAAGAAACCTGACCAGGGTATCTTTATCCAGTTTCACTCTGTAAAGAATACAAGATTTGGAAGTGGTTATCTCAAGGACCATCTTTCTTATATGTACAGTGTGTCCCTCTAGATCTCTAATTGTAGATGACTTCCTTGGGACCTATGCCACAGTTGAGCTGTTGAAATTATTTAAGTCAGTTTTATGATGCTTGAAAGGAGATCGAGGTTCTATTAGTTATACTTGTAAGTATAACAGGAAGATGCCCTTTCTGTTTATAAATATTATAATACCTAGAAAATACTCAGGGTCTGAAACCAATGGTTGTATTGTCTTTTTATATATGTTATAAAGTCTCAAGGTAGGCTGCCTAGTGCTGATATCCTGATTCAATGATGTTTCAGTTCTATAGCCTTTTTAAAATGCTTTACATATGGCTCTGCACCTCCAGGCATAACATCTGCCTTCCAGTCAGAAAAAAAAATGGGAAGGGCACTACTTTGTTTTTTTTTATTATTATTTTGGAACCCATAATAATCCAGTCCAGGAAACTGTACTTATTAACTCCTTGGTCAGAACTACATTGTATAGCTACCTTTAAATGCAGGACGATAGAAAGACAAGGAAGAATTTGGCTGAGAATGTGTGTTGAAGAACCAATCTCCCATATCTTTCACATTATCTTAAGTAAGAAGAGGAAGATTTTGGAAAATTCCAAATGAGACTTGAAGGAGTAGAAATAAGAGTGGCTTCTGAGAGTTCAGCATAAAGAGATTATGGATATTCCTCTCACAGACAAGCCTTAAATGAGCTCCATGGAAGCACAAGTTTGTGATCGCTTTGTTCCAATCTGAATCACCAACCCAGGATCAAGTGTCCCTCTTACCAAGAGGGCCGTCTGGCTGTGGGTCAAGTTTGAATGGCTCATCGGTGGGGGTTACCCACTATACTGATGGCAATTCTCAGAGAAGGGGTGTCATTTTGAGCCAGGCAACCTGAGGGTCCACTTAACCTTGAGGGATTGAATAAAAATGGCAGACATATTCTTCCAAGATTGCATCCTGCTGCCCTCAACAGCCTCTAGATGTAATTTTAGAAACTGTGGAGAACAGAACTCTGATCCTAGCATCCAAAGATGGCCTTGAATCTCAGCTCTGGGCTATTACTTTGGGGAAATCATTCCTTAGACCTCCATTACCACATCTGTGAAGTAAGAATAGAAATATCCATAGATTAAGTGAGAAAATTCAAGAAGTGCACTCTGACAGGCCTAAAATCTTGTGTACGTAGAAGGAATTGCTATAATTTTTAGAACAGTGCCAAGCTGTTGCTACTTTTCCTGGTCATTCATATGTTTCATGTCATTGAACTTAATCTCATTAACGTATGCCATTAATATTTACAAGAAGAATCTTTCTCCTATGAGTCATCCTTTGATTTTCCCACCCTCTGTCACTGTCACCAGTCATGTTTTCTTTCATTGGTGGTTGTGGAGATATATGTGTGTGTGTGTATATATATAGTATGTGTCTGCTTGAACCAGGAGCTATGTTTAATGATCCCATTTGCAGTGAATGTGAATAGAGAATGAAAAACCTGATTCCCCCCCATTCATTGAGATCACACAGAATCCAAAGGGTTAAAGTAACATTCAAATGAATTGCATATTATAGTTTCTAACAGGCTGTCCAATGAGATAGTCACTTGACCACTGTACATTCAAAAAGGAATGGTCCCACATGCATCCTCTTCTCCTTGGTAGAAAGTGCAGAAAATATAAATAAGTGATTAGGTTACAGAATGAACTCTGAATGATCAATTTTGGCTCATATAGAGGCCTTCTCCTACCC
This sequence comes from Lyroderma lyra, assembly GCA_004026885.1. Classification (NCBI taxonomy): domain Eukaryota; kingdom Metazoa; phylum Chordata; class Mammalia; order Chiroptera; family Megadermatidae; genus Lyroderma; species Lyroderma lyra. Next base: position 239,623 of record PVJL010001344.1, on the reverse strand, counting down.
CACAGTTCCCTGGCAATAAATCTTTTAGCAATAGGTTGATCCTTCTCAGAAACAGACTGTCTAGCAATGTTTTCACTTTCTGTACTTGTCTGGATAGAGTAAGTGTAAGCTGGAAGCCCAAACACACATGTAACTGCAGACAAATGGACTTGAATGAGTTTTCTCTTTCAAAGGCCTTTTGGTTGATGCTCTGGCTGCTGCTGGAGGGAAAATAAAAAAGAACAGTTTGTGATGTCAATAATAATAGCAAATGGCAATAGACCATCTGTAAAAGAGAGCTGCTGATCTGAGTTCCAGAGTATGCTAACTACAAGGACATAGCTCCTACTACTAAAAAGAATGGCAATGTCATCTTCAATTTATCCATCTTCTTAGATTTCCCTTGGGATAGATTAAAGCTTGTCATAGTCTGTTCAAATTTGTTAAGGAATTTGAGTGTGCTATCTCATTTACCTAGGTCTATATGTATCCATAGGAAAGGAGTCTGAAGAAATTAGGGCTGTAACGTTTCTCAAGTATTCTTTGGTGACAAATTGCATGAGGTTGATGGGGCACAAGGGATCCAAACTTATGAAGCTGCTGCTCTAACTGAAATGGAAACCACCCCTCCCATAGAGATGTTTTTGGTAAATAAGTAAGACAAGATTATTCTCCTCTGTTTTGTTTCTCTGATTTCCCTGGCATTTGCTTCTCCCTCTGAATTAAGTAAGACCAAACTTCATCAAAGTGACCAGTGCATCCCTGCTTAGGCAGGTATTGTCAAAATCCTACCAGCTCCTGCTGCTGAGGGAGGCTTTGGTGCTGGATTTAGTTCATGTCCTTCTGTGTACCAAAGACTGCTTCTATGACCTCATGGATTGGTTACTTGACCCATAAACCTCAGCCATCCTGGGCCTGAGACTCCAATTCTTTCTGGTCACCACTCACTTGCTGGTTTGTACTTCTGTGAGTCATTGACAGGGTCCTGGATAGCCCCTACTGTCTTTGTGTGACTTATCAAAGGCTCCCTGGTCTTGGTAGACCAACTAGAAAGCACCCCATTTGCAGACTGAGGCAATTGAGTCAAGGCAAGTGCACCCCTCTATCTATCACACAAGGCATGCTGTGGGCCTGGTTGTTGCCATCACCTTTCATCTTTCTCTTTGTCGCTATCCAAAATGTCACAGAGAGATCAGATGCAGAGCAAGACAGGCAATATTCACTCTACAGGCTCCTTTGATTCCCGTGTCAGGTGATTGCAATTTCCCTGTAAGGAAAGGGACAGCTTAGCTCTTGCCATGGAGAGTTTTCATGCATTCATTCATTCAAAAAATACTTACTGAACACCTCCCAAGTTCTAGGAACATATAAAGTGCTGGGGACATCAGAAGACTCCATAACAGACACCGTCCTGGTGCTCATTGACCTCATGCCAGGGAAAAGTAAGTTCATAACATATGAGGGCTAATGTATTATGCCTGGAGTTCTGAGAAAGAAAGTAACAGCAAGACAGGAAATGAGACTTGAATTGGGATACTTGTAGTTAGATCAGAAGGATAAGACAAAACCAAGGTCAAGAGAATAGAAGTCTAATCTGAAAAATAATCCAGTATACATCAAAGCTACAAGGTAGAAAAGGACAGACATGCCCCAAGAACATAGAAGAGTCTAATGTGAAGGGAATAAAGCTAGAAAAGAAGACACAAAATGAGATTACTGAAATGTGCACGAGACATGATTGCAGACCAGATCGAAGCTTTACAACTATTCTTCATGTAGTGAGAGGCATTAAAAGACTTTAAGCAGGACAAACACATGATTTAGTTTTAGATATTTGATAACTGCTTGGCTGATAATTCCAGTTGCTGTGAGTTACTTTTCCTGCCTCGCTTAGCTCTCTGGTGAACCTCCCTGACTGAGGCAGTGTAAGGGTGATGTATCCCACATATTCGGGGTCCTTGTCCACCAGGACTTTTTCAGCATGACCTTTTGCCTGTGTTTCCACAAAATACTACATTCCTTATCTGCAAGGAGATTTTCTTATCTTGGTTTCCTTTTTAGAACTTCCCATTTTCAAGTTCCAAGATATCCATGAGCAAGCATCCTTAGGACCCATTTTTTTCCCCTCATATGAAAGAAGCGTGTTTCTTGTCACACTACTCTATAACCAATTACTAACTCTTTACCAGAATTCAAACCTGACCCAAAACTACCTGAAACTGACAGGTATAATTTTGTATTGTGTGTTTTAATCTGAAGACCAAAAATAATGTTGAAAAAAATGCTTTACCTTTATACATATTTGTGTTTTCTCCAAAGGTGTTGGTTCTTACACCACAGAAAATCTGTATGAGCCACTCAGAATACACATCATCAATGGGCCCTCCTGGACACAGAGTGGTCATGTAGTCCCTTTGGAAATCATGCTACATCTGTTGAAACTTATTTTTGACAGAAGTGTTGGTGACATGATCAAGTCATCTAGATATGAGAGATTTAGTTGTCCTTTCACTTGGTGGCCTTTCTACACAGCTTCATGAGGTAAGAAGTAGGGAAAATTTTTCCCACCAGTCAGAGATATTTTAATAAGGAAGAATAAATTCAAGCACCTAGAAACTTCAAGGTGCTTTTCTATTATCAGTTAGTGTAAGGAGCATATGGGAGAGTGAAACACGCTTTAAGAAGGCATGCAAAGCTTGCTCTCTAGAGATCTTTGGATGGGCACAAAGGAAAAGAACTACTAAAAATATAGTTCAGTTGGTCTAGGAAAAGTCATCAAATCAAACCTTGGGGTTTAAATCCCAACCTTTCCATTTTCTACATATGTGTTTTCTTGGCCATATAAAAATACCATAGACTAGGTGGCAATTTATGGTAAATAGTAAATATTTATTTGTCACAGTTCTGGAGGCTGAAAGTCTGAGATCGGCATCCAACCTGGTCAGGTTCTGGTGAGAGATTTCTTCCTGGTTTGTAGATGGTCACCTTCCCATTGTGTCCTGACATGTTCACGTGGAAGAAAGAGACAATGGGGGTAAGAGGGAGAGAAGGAGAGAAAGAGAGGGAGAGAGAGGGGTAGGGGGGAGAGAGAGAGAGAGAGAGAGAGAGAGAAAGTACTATGGTAGCTCTTCTTTTAAGGGCACAAATTCCATCATGAAGGCCATACTTTCAGGATTTCATCTAACCTTAGTTACTTCCCTAAGGTCCCTTATCCAAATACCATTACATTGGGGTTAAGTCTTTAACACATGAATTTTGGGAAGACACAAATATTCAGTCCATAGCATTCTGTCTCTAGGCCCTCAATTTTTTTTCACCTGCAAATATAGTTATGCCACTCCAATAGCTTCAAAAGTCTTAACTTGGTCCAGCATCAACTCTTAACTCTAATGTCCAAAGTCTCATCTAAATATCTTCTGTATCAGATATGAGTGAGATTTAAGGTACAATTCTGCTTGAGGAAAAATTCTTCTTCAGTGTAATCATGTCACTCAGACAAGTTGTATGCTTCCAAAATACAGTGGAGGAAGAGGCAGAAGGTAGACATTCCCATTTCAAAAGAAAGAAATTAGAAGGAAAGAAGAGATGATGGGTCCTAAGCAAGTTCAAAACCCAGCAGGGCAAGTTTCATCAGATCTTAAGGCTAGAGAATAATCCTCTTTGGTTTCATACTTGACCTTTCAGATCCACTTGGTTGTCAGCATCACCTCCATGGCTCACTGGGGTGTCCCCATCCATGTGGTTCTCTGCAAGAACTCCACTAGGTGGTAGCAATCCTGACCTTCAAAATCATATAATAGCAGCCCTGCCTCCCAGACCTGTACATTCTGGGCCTATTGATGGACTGACACTTTGATGATCTCTAAATTTCCTTTGGAGTACTTCTTTCCTTTTCCTGATAGTACAAGTTTGCCACCAAATAGCTCTCTGGTTCCATCTTGTGAAATCCCACCTTCTCTGCCTCCTTCAGTTCAAACCGGCAGTGTCTTTGCTTGTATAATCGCATGTCTATTCTTTGCTTCTGTTTAGGATGTTGATTAAGTTCATGAGTCAAACCCACAGTCTCTTATAAAATGATTATTCAGCCACATCTTTAGTGTTCTCTTCAGAACAAGCTTTTCCATTTTTTTTCATGGTGGCTGAAAACTTTCCAAACCTTCAAGTTCTGGTTCCTTTTTGTTTAACAATTGTTTATTCAATTTATCTCTCTCTTCTCTGATTTTCCTTTCAGCAGTAAGAAAGAATGAACCCACTCCAATGTTTTGCTTAGAAATCTCCTCAGCTAAATATCCAATTTCATCACTTGCAAATTCTACCTTCTACAAAACACTAAAACACGAACATATTTCAGCCAAGTTCTTTGCTCCTTTATAACAAGGATCATCTTTCCTCCAGTTTGCAATAACATGTTCCTCATTTCCATGAACCTCACCACAATCACTTTAATGTCCTTATTTCTAGCATATACCTCAAAACTCTTCCAGCCTCTCTACCCATTACCCAGTTTCAAAGCCTCTTTACATGTGAGATATTTGTCACAGCAACACCTCACTTCTTAGTACCAAAATCTATCTTACATGCTTAGGTTGCCATAGCAAATTACCATAGACTGGGTGACTTAAACAACAGAAATTAATTTCTCACTGCTTCAGAGGCTGGAAATACCAAGATAAGCAGTCAGCAAGCTGGAGACCCAGAAAAGGACAGCTGATAGTGGAAAGTCCAGTCAGAGTCCAAAGGCCTGAGAACCAGGAGAGCCAAAGTTGTGAATTCTAGTCCCAAGTCAGGAGAAGACCAATGCCTCAGCTCAGAAGTCAGGCTGGCTAAGTCTGCTTTTACTAGCCTTTTGTTCTATTCATGATTTTAACTCATTGGATGAGGACCATCCAGATTAAGCAAGGCAATCTGCTTTACTCAGTCTATCATTTCAAAGATTAATATCATCCAGAAGTACCCTCACAGACACACCTAGAATAATGTTTGACCAAATGTTTGGATGTCTCATGGTCCAGTCAAGTTAGCACAAAATTAATCATCACTGTATGTGATGTCCAAGATACTCATCCTCTCTGTTTATCAGTTTCTTCATCTGTAAAATGGGAATAATAAAAAACCAACCTCATAGAGCTGCTTCAAAGAACAAACTTCAGTGCATGTGAAGCACTTAGCAATGTCTATCCCATAGTGAGGATTCAATTTTGGCCATAATTATTACCACTGGGTTGTACACATTACCAGATAACAAGTCTATCTTGTAAATGAGAATCTTCATAAATTACTTCAATTCACCCTGATTATTCATAATGCTATAATGTCAGGTGTCTTAGCCTCAAGCATGTTATCCCAATACAATATGATCTGATATTATACCTATTGAAACTAGAAAAAACTTATTAAACTCTTCTATAATATAATGAGAAGTGCAACCTGCATGAGAAATGCCTTCAAACTTATTTAAAAAATACATCTCAGACTCCACATAAAAAGCACTAGAATAGCATCTATCAGGCAAGAGGCCCAGGGATCTGCATTTTTAACAAGAGCCTCTGATAATTCTGGTGCACACTAAATATTGAGAACTACCACTATGGAACTTGGCACAGGCTACTGATTCGTATTTTTCTCCCTTTGTTCTACTAAACTTATGTGTATGTCTTTTAATACTATTATCCCATTTGAGTTTCTGTTTGCATTTATCCCTGTTGTGTTCCTCTAGTCGCATGTAATTTTCTTTTAGGGTGGGGCTTTGTGTTTTGGTTGACACTTGTGGTCTAAGGCCTACTCACCCTCAGCTTGTTTATTGCCACTGAAAACATCATCCCCTTGCTACTTTCAATCATAACAGGCAGTCCTGCCCACTCCTTCCTGATTTATTCTGTATTGTATTACCTTCTCTCCCCTAACCTCCTTTTTGGTGATTCAAGAAGCTGTTTTTATTTTTTCTAGAGAGAATACATCTGTCATATTTCCCCCTCCAACTTAAATACATCAGAAAATCACTGGTTACTTAAAACAAAATCATGCCTGCACAAGGGAATCACTTTTTTTGTAATTGGCTCTCATGTAGTAAGACTGGATTTTTGGGGTGTCTCTGTTCTCCAACTCTCCCTTGCTGCTGTTTAGAATAGGCCCTTAAACTCAGAGTGGGCAGAAATGCCTCTTAGTTTAGGTTTGTGTATATAGTTGTTTAATCTTGTGAATTAAAGTATACTTGAGGTTTACCCATATTTCTCCATTTTTGTAGTTGCCTCTTTCTCCATAAACACAAAAAATTAAGCCATAGTTATAACTGAGGAGGTGATATAATACTAAATTTATTAGCAAAGGACTATGAATGATTAAAAAGCATTGGTCTACCTCTATTAGAATTATGTTCATGAGTGTCTTACTAGTCAGAAATAGTGCAAATCAATTTATTTAACCTTAAAAAATTAGGGAATTGCTGGAAGATATCAGAGAGTTTGCAGAAACATCAGGGTCAGAACACATGTAAGTGCTAAGGGAGCATGTATAACAAAAGCCTCTTGCAGAATGCAGGGAGACACAAGCTTGGTAAGGGCACCGAGTTGTGCCTCTGCAGACTGCCCTTTTCAGATTCAAGGCCCCAGGAAGAGGCTCTGATTGAATGGGTTCAACCAGATGTCCACTCTTTCATGGACACAGACCTTGCCCTTAGAATTTACATAGTAGAAAGGGAGCCTTTGTCCTTCCTCCCAAATACCAAGATTTCAATGTTGTATAGACTCAAATGACAAGAAGTCCACTCCAAACATGATTCACACCCCCGTATTTCATCCATCAGTTATTTTAGTCACTGGACTAAATGCTTTATATGTAGAATCTCTAATGCTTACCACACTCTCTAAAAGAGATACTATAGTGATACCTCAGTACTCATCATTAATTGGTTCCCAGAGACATGAGAAGTACCAAAAACGATGAGTACCAAACAAATTTTTCCCATAAGGAATAACGCAGTGGTATCTTGGTACTCGTCATTAATTGGTTCTGGGAGGCAAGACGAGTACCAAACGAATGACAAGTACCAGGACAAAAATTTTGAGTCAAAATACATCAAATACCAAATTCAATTAGTTCCAAAGTCATACTAAGGTATGACTATAGTAGTATGTGCTTTTTACAGTTGAAAATAACAGCCTTGAAAAGGTTAAGTAACTTGTCTATAGCCATACAGATGGTAAGTGATGGACCCAGGCTTATCTGACTCCAGAACTGGTGATGGTCTGTCCAATCTTTCATACTGCTCCCTCTACGTGTTAACTTCCTCTGAACTTTGCCCCTGGATACCAAAGAGGTTAGGCAAATAGGACTTGTTACTTACCTATTACAACCAGATCTGTGTAACAAAGGGTATTAACAAAATTATTTTTAAGACTCCTCCTATCTGTGTCATTTTCTTGCTATAACTACATTCCAATTGCTACAATTAAAATGGCATTTAGTGGAACAAAATTTCAGAGCAACTTTGGACAATGTTGGTGGAATCATTATCCCTATCAAGTGCAATGCTGTTTTCTTTGGAAATCTGAAGCCTTCCTTGTAAGATTGTACTTCTCTCATCTCTCAACAACTCAGTTCCATGAAATATATTTGGAAACACAGGACTGTATCCCTGTGGAACTGGCTGCCAAATATATAATTCCTGCTAGCTGGCTGATTACGTGCTAATCCCCCTTGGTTCTTCTAAATGAATACATCTCTGCAGAGACTCAAAGGAACATTTTCGAAGAAGAAAGAGTATGTGTTCACCATTTTTATGGGAACAAAGTGACAGGAGTTATTCACGTAATCACTCCTGATATTATCTTGGGCATATGTGGTTTTAACTAGAAACTAATAGTCACTTGGACACTATTGCAGAACCATATCCCTGGCTTCAGTTTGGAACTCCTGTCTGAAACTGCCACTAGCATCAGGGCATTAAAAGGCATAAACTCTCAATGTGTTTCTTCTACATGAGAAGTGTGGATGCAAATATTCAATTGTTTAGTAAGTGGACAATTATGGGGCACCTTCTTAGGGCTAGGTAGGGGTTGTATCAGTGTTGAGCTTTTACTTACAAAAAAGACAAATTCCTCACAAGGGGGTAAGTAGACATTAAAACATAATGAAAACATAAAGTGATGGAAATGTCATGCTATGAATGCCTGGAGACTGTACTAGAGGAGCACGGAGAAAGGAATTACTGCATACTTGAGGTAAATGTGAAAAACAATTCTAGAAAAAGTTATATTTGAGTGGGGTCATAATGAAAACAATTTCACCTGGAAAATAAAGGAGTGGCCATTTGAATATTGAAGGACAAAAGCCTACAAGTTTCAGGACATTAGAAATTCAGTTTGATTGTGAGTTATATAGGAGGGGAGTAATAAAAGAGTAAAAGGAAAAATTTAAAAGGAGCTTAAATAGGCCATGATATGAATGGTCATATATTTTATGCAAAAGTGTTTGGATTATGCTTATAGAGAACACTGAAGGTTTTTAAACAAGAATAATTTGATAACTAGCCAAATCATAGGTACAGTTTTACCATTTTTGTAAGAATTTGTGGAAGACTCATCATTTTTCATAGTCTCTTTTAAAATGCCAAAACTTTGAGGATCTGATGTGAAAATGTTTGGTATTTTCATTAAGAAATAATTACTGTGCTTATTTTATTTTATTAGCCTGAAACCTTAAAAAAGAAGACATTAGGCCTATATAGCATACCTTGACTTTTTACAACATAAATTTTATATAGCATGAATTAAAACTTGTCCTCTAATCCATAAAATGATTTCCAACAAAATCCTCAGTTATGATGAGTTAATATTTAAAATACTGTTTCTTACTTGAAAGCTTTCGCACTAGTTGTCTGGTCACTGAAAATGCTTATTTAACACTCAATGCTATATTTAAGAATCACTTTCAAACATCTATCATGTATCATTAAACTAGATCAGAAGATGCGAATGTGAACTGCTTGAAGACATGTCAAAATGAGTGTTTTAGCAAGCTGTTCTATTTCTAATACAAGCCAGTGAATAAAACAATGAGCAAGTCTGCAGTGTTGAGATGGGAAAATATGAAAACCATCCCAGCTTACTCCACTCATCACCATGGTTTCATCATCTATTACACAGTAAAACAAACAAGCCACTAACTATAACCCTTAATGAGCATATGTGACTCTGATAATATTTATCGAGTTTATTTGTTTGAGGCCAACTGAAATAAAAGAAAACAGTGAAGCATGGGGCCATTAGTCTCTTCTGACGTGTGCTGTAATTATTAGGAAAACATTTATAGTCTATATTTAGCAAGTACCTTCATCCACTGAAATGATAGTGGCCCAAGGAATAATCCCAGGGATGGAAAACAGAAATTCCCAGAATGAAACTTTCTTGCTCATCTGTTCTATGGTCATACGAAATCTATCAGCACTGTCATTTCTCATCAACATCGAGAAATGCTTTACTTCAGACTGTTATGCAATTCTTTCCAACTAGACTGCCTTTCACCTTCATCTCTGCTAAGTAAGGATTCTTCTAGGCAAAAGAAATGAAAAATATCACCTCCTCCAGGGAGCTTCTCTTTTCCTACAAATGTTATCACTTGTACTTTGTATTATTTTCTCTTATATAATCTGTTCATTTTAATATTCAAAAAATGTTATTTAAAATCTCATACAAAAAATGATAGGAGCAAGACATTGTTCTGGGCTCCACGGTGGTACTGTATGGGTGAGATGGTAGGTAGATGAAAAAAGTGCAGTTTCTTCCCTACAGGGGTACAATACCCAATAGAAGAGATAAGGCAGATAAATAGGATCCAAAAGTGGTTCTCAATATCATTTTATCTCAGCATTTCAGAGGGATGAGGCCTCCTGCTGCCAATCCCAATACTCACTATTGATTGTCAAGAGTATATAAATGTGATGAGGTGGCCAGGATGCAGGCTGGTGGGATGGGAGAAGAGGAGGGTATGGGGAGTAGTTCAAAATTTTTCAGGAGGCATTTCAATTCTCAAAGCAAGGTCTTTGAAACAAAACAGATATGTGTTAAAATGTGTGTGTGTGTGTGTGTGTGTGTGTGTGTGTAGTGGGGGAGGCTTCTGCTGTATGTGTAATTTTGATGAGTTCCGTAATCATTTTGAAGCTCATATATTAGTATTAACACTAAATGAGATACTATAAAAAACACATGTTGTTCAGCTTATCAGTTCTCAATAAAGTATATTTATTGTTTTTGTTGCTATCATTTTATGCTTCTCAGAGGGTATTCCTTCCATCCTTTTCCCCAGTTGGAGAAGAATTGTTTTAAATTGTGAAATATCTCCCAAGAGAAGCATAGTATATACTGGGAGTTCAGAATAAAAGGAGTTTTATGACTGGAGGAGGGGATCAGTGAAGGCTTCTTGGAAGAGATGCCATTATAGCTGTTTCATAAGAGTATATTATGACTTAAGAAAGCAGTGATGAAGCAGACAGACCATCCATTCGTGATTCAATGATAAATGGAAAGCATTTACACATTTCTTTCTTGGTATTCCAACATGAATTGCAGGCATTTATTGGTCATGCCCACCAGAAATGGTAAGTTTCTTAGAGTAGGAACCATGACTCTGCCTTATATTTATTATCTCTATAGAAGCCAATAGAAATAAAATAAATACTTTTATTGATTATCTGGAGCCTATGTAGAAGTCATTCTTATAACTGAGTTGTTGATTGATACACTGTGAAACAATCACCACCACTACCACTCTCCCTCCCTGCACCCCCCGGCCACCTGCCACCTCTCTCCTTCTGAGACTTGTAGAAAGCTGAGGTGTATCTGTGGAAGAGGATGCAGCCCTTTTGTTTCTAAATAGCTTCATCTGTGTAAGCTTCCAGTTACACTCACCAAGGAGCATGGTTATATGTAATAGAATCGTGGTGCTTTAGATTTATTCATCTTTTGCAATTCCTCATTCATTGGTAAATCATTTTATTTTATTTATAAAATTTCCAACATTTTTACAGCTATGGAAAGAGGCAACTAGGTGAAGATGCTTAGTTGGAATGTGTACAACTGTGTGTGGGGTGGGCAACTCCCAGGGAAAGGAAGGTGGGCTTGTTGCCTCCTCACTCTTCCCCATGAGAAGAGTCTCATTATAGTGTTACCAGGTTCTGGGTTTTGTTTTTCTTAAGGAAGATGTGCTTTTCCTGAAGAGATGCTTTGTAGTATGGCATAAGCTACTAAGATAATAATACCACAAGGAAGTGTTTTAACACAACTAATTTTATGTTGACTGTCTATGTCCTAAACTATGAGTGAATACTGATGGCTGAAGATAATAACTATGTTAAAGAAAAAGTATACATTTAAAATATGTTTTAAATATGTATCCACAGCAAAATATGTTTATTATAGAGAAAAAAAACAAAAGTTGAGATAAATATCAAAAATAAAATAAAATCTCCCATAAGTCTATTATTCTTAGCATCTTTTATATACCTTGTTTTATAGATAATTTAAAAAAAGACAAAGAATGTTGAAAATTCTATTTATGATTAGATTTTTTTCAGTTAATATATAACCTTGTCCACAAACATATTTTTTAGCACAATTTTAATTTTTATAAAGGCCTTTTGGTTTCCTCTTAAGCATACAATTTTCACTTCACCTTTTGATTCCTTACTGGTTTTGGGTGGGGTGCAGGCTGGGGTTGAGGGGAAAGTATTTACTTTCTTCTCTTTAGTTATGAGATTGAACGGAAAGACCCAACCCACAGATCCATGAATGCCCCTAAATTGCTTTAAATCTATCAGTGTTTTCATCTTCAGGCCTTGTGATTAGTACAAGAATGGGATTCTAACAATTTGGGCCAAGAAGTGATAACAGATTTTAGGATAAGAAGGCAGAAGAGTGTTTCTCCTTCTGGATGGTCTTTGAAGTTTCAGCCCCTCATCATTTAATGACCTATGTATTTAACAACTGACTTAGGAACAGTTTGCCAGCTCAAGAAATCCTTTCTTAGTCTGTGTGAGTCTTGGGAATCTCTTTTCTCAGTCTTTGTCTTGTTGCCGCAGTTGGTTAGTATTCAGTATACAATCATGCAAAACTACATATTTTGTTTGTAAATGTGGTATCACATGATATCTATTGAAAAATACATACCTTATGGTGTCATGACACACCACAAGGGTTTCTCTTTTAAGTTCCTCACTTATTGACCAATTAGCTTAATGACGTAGTTGTAGGAAGGGAACTGGGTTGTTAAGTGAAGAGTGCCTATAGTTGTAAAGCTGAAAGTTCCTTTAGCCATTTTGTGACCATTCTGAACTGCCTGAGGAAGGTTTCTTATTGTGGATCTGCAGGATGGGTAAGAACTGCTTTCCTCCTGTCCTAGAAAGGCTTTCCCTGAAAAGAGTGGGCCATAAAGTCTTTGTATGGTATAGTTCTAGGTATAATGGGAATAGATTTGGTGGAGTTAGCCAAACTGTAGCAGGAATCTAAGCCCAGCAGAAAGAAAGAATCATCCAAACACCAGAGATAGAAGAGGAAGGAGTTGTTTTTTCCGTCAGCAGAGCTGTGGCAGACAATAGTCTAAAATGGCCAAGCTCCCCAATTCAATCTGGTCCTGTTCTTTTATAGGATTTACAGGCTTAAAGGAGCAACCATGTCACCCTTTGATTGGTGGAGGGAGCAACTGTGTCAACTTTTGATTGGTGGTCCTAATGCATTGGCGGGTATTCCCTGCGGATATTTTTGGTGGGTTGTTACAAGAAAATGAGTCAGCAAAATTGTCCAGGCAATGGGGGTAGGCTTATCACAGCGAATGTCCTTAGACCAGGGCAGAAAGTTTCTGGCATCCTCTGGTGTGCTAGATATGGATAGATAACACTTTACGGTGGGACCTCCTCTCTTATTCTCCACTTTGAGACCCCACATGATTTTTCTGTTGGGGTCTCATCATCTACATGCTGCTACAGGGGCTGATAGTGTTTCACAGAGAACATATGTGATGCGGCCTTTTGCTTGACAATTGTCTCAATCATTGAGCTTATAGCTCTGATTGCTAGTGGAAGGAGACAAAGAGCAGTCAAACATAGCCTGACAATGGCTAACATTCCTCCTACTAGGGTTTTAAATCCTCCAAAGGCTAAAATCCATCTTCCCCACAAACTCTGAAGTTTCTACCCATTCCAGGTTTGCACCAGGACAAGAGCCAAGGTCTGGATTTTTCTTACTATGTCCTCTATGACCTGCCCCTGGTCATCAATTTGCAGGCAGCAATTAGTTAAGTTGAACTTTCCACATACTCCTCCTTCTTGGGTCAGTAAGTAAGCTATGACCAGTCTGATTTGATAGACAATGTTTCGGATCTGGGTTTGCTGCCAATGCTGGAAGCATCAGCACCCTGCCTGTCTCATTAGTTATAATCTCAAGCACAGCTTGTAATCTAATTATTCAGTTTAGCCTGTAGATTGGGCTGTGATATCCCCAAGTCCCATCCTTGGTCCATGTAACTGGGCCATAATATTGGATTATTCTCTCAGGGGACCACTCATTATCCTTCCAACCCCTATGGTCATCTTTTTTCTTCTTCGGGGTGACGATGAGTCAGATACTGAGAAATCAAGCAGTTCTCCAGTTTTCAGTAGCAGCAGAAAGAAGGAGGGTGTAATTATACCTATGATGCAGTTTCCACTCCAGTCACTGGGTAGTAGGCAAGTGTACACCTTATTTACACATATCCAATACAGCCTGACCAGTGTTGTCTAGTCCCTTGGGGCCCCTAAGCCCATCCAAGCTCCTCTTAGCTGAGTGAACCTATCCAGAGGTTCCCCACCATATACTTTTTCCTGTTGAAACATCTAGAGTCTTTTGACCTATGCAGGTCAGGTCTCCCACTGGTGAGGTAAAGGCAAGACAGTATTGGCCTATAATCAAGGATTTCAGGATCCAAAACACATCACTTAGAGCAATTCTTTCACTTCTCATGGCCATTGATCTCCCATCATGGTTCCTCCACACACATAGCATGATGTGACATTTAGGGGCTTTGTTATGCCCTCTATTAGTCCCCAAACCAAATTTCTGGTGTTCTGTGGAGGCTGGAGCAGAGGTTGACCTAATTTTTTATAGAAAGACTGAAATACCTGGTAGATTTTTGTAGGATGTTTCTGGACTTGTCCCTTGATGATTATTGGGACATAGGGGTCAAGTCCTGTGTCTATTCCTAAAGTTACCTATTCCCCAGTTTTCCATTGCGGGTCTAGGGGGTTGGTGACTACTAGTTCTAAGGGGTGGACTGATGTGTTGTGCTGTTCGACAGTGCTATTCTCTTCCTGAGGTATATTTTTTTTTGCATTATCATTTTCCTAAGTAGTCCACAATGCACATGACCACTACAACAGCCTGAGCATCTGAATCCTTGTGAACATATGTACTTATTTTCTATTATGTAGCTCTTTTCCCATCTTAATGAGCCTCATTTTCTTCCTGAGGCTGCTGTGGCATGGATTACAGTGGCACAGGCATCAAATCTAAGTTTTATTTGGCTTGGGGTTCCTTTCACTTTTGTCTGGGCTATTATTGTCCCTCTATTGATCCTCCCCATCCATCAAATAGGTTGGTTTTTACTTCAAATGCCAGGGAGGTGGGAGGTTCTGTAAGGTTATAGCAAATATAGGGTTGATTATTTCCTGGGTCACATACTGAGTATTGAGTTTGTAAGTGCAAATCCCCTTTCTCTGTAGATGGCTCCATGTACATGGAGGGTGAGAAAAGCAAATCATGAGTTGGTGAAGATGTTCACATTCTTCCGTTCACTCAACTCTAGGGCTCAAGTCAAGGTTATTAGCTCTGCCTTCTATGCAGATGTTCCTTGGGGCAGGGCTTTGCTTCAATTACCTCAGTCAAAATCACCACTAAACACCCTGCCTGTCTTTCTCCTCCTGAGTTTACAAAACTGCTTCCATCTACAAAAGGTTCCAAATCTGGGTTCCCTAGTGGCTGGTTAAGCAGGTCAGGCCAGCTCAAATACACTGCCTTGATGACTTCTACACAGTCATGCTCTGGTCCATTTCCCACTGGGAGTAGGGTGGCTGGATTTAAGGAAGATACAACCTCTATTGTTAGTCTCGGATTTTCACATAGCAGGCCTTGTTATTTGGTAAGACATGCATTTGTCAGCCAGTGGTGTCCCTTGGTGTTCATTAAAGTAACTACTGCATGTGGCACCCGCCCCCTTAACTCCTGACCCAGAGTTAATTTATCGGCCTCTTGCACCAGTATGGCTGTGGCTGCATCCTCTTGAGACTCCATCGAGTTGTTTGGAAAGGTAGGTGACCGGCCCCACCCATGACCCAACATTCTGGGTCAGTACCCCCACAGCTGTTCTGTTCCTTTCTGATACATATAGCACAAAGGGTTTGGCCAGATCACAGAGGCCCAATGCTGGGACTGTTCGCAGTTCTTCTTTTAGCTTCATGAATACCACATTCTATCAGCTCCCTCTCTCCCCACTTTGTGGCCTTGTAGAGCCGTTTGGCCAGAACTGCAAAGTTTGGGAAACATATATGGCAAAATCCCACTGTTCCTAGGAACTCTCTAATCTGCCTTCTTGTCTTTGGGACCGGGATGTTCTGTTTTCTTTTCTTTCTTTCTTTTTTTTTTTTTTTTTTTTTTTTTTTTTTTTTTTTTTTTTTTTTTTTTTTTTTTTTTTTTTTTTTTTTGCTTTTTGGTATGTGGGTAGCTCCCTGACTAGGAATCGAACCCAGGCCGCAGTGCTGACAGCGCCAACGCTGAAGCCTTAAGCCACTACACCATCAGGGAACTCCTTGGGATGTTCTGAATAACCTGTTTTCTTTCTACCCTCAGCTTTCTTTTTATTTGTTGGAGGATGAACCCCAGGTACTTCACTTGCTTCTGGCAGATCTGGGCCTTCTTCCTGGAGACTTTATACCCATCCTCTGGTTTTCCTGACTCTCTGGATCAAAGGGAGTGTAACTCTGATGTACCTCCCAGAGTCTTTCATAAAAGTCCCAGGGACTTCCATCTGGCCTCAGCTATCTTGCTCATGGTAGTGGCCTTCTGACCTCCTCATCACAGCCCTTGGAGAAGGGCCTCCCTATATCCCTTTAGCTTCTCGTGTCATCTCTAGCATCTGGGTCCCATTGTGGGTCTTCCTTGGGTAGGGAGTTTGGGGTGAATTCTCTGGGAGCTAATGCATCCTCTGGAGTGCTTTCCTCTAGCCACTTGGTGGCAGCCTGGATAATTCGGGGCCTTTCCTCTGCATTAAATAGAGTAAGGAGGAGCTGGCGGCAGTCCACCCACGTGGTGTTATGAGTCTAGAATATGGACTGCATTTAGTCAATTAGCAGTTGGGTTTTTTCTGTATAGGAGGGAGCATGATGCTTCCAGTTGAGAAGGTCTGTGGTGGTGAAGGACTGGTACACTAAGTCCCGGTGCTCCATCACCTGCCCCTCAGCATTTGTCTTTTCCGGACCTCTCACTTCTCTTTGGGACATTTGAATAGCTTGGGCTGCTCACAATTGCAGCCTCAAAGGAAGTGGGGGTGCCTAAGTTAGATTCCTGTGGGGTGACGGAGCATAGGGGGCCACACCAGGTGCCTCAGGATGTGTGATAGAGTTGGGTGACAGTGGCCATCTCTCTGTCCCTCTTGGTGGAATATAGTGTAGGGGCTCTATATCTTCAGGCTCAGAGGGGAGTATTTCAGGTATGGCTGGCAGCTGAGATTTGTCAGGCCAGGCAGAGTGCTTCCCTGAGGCACCATCTGCCTTTGCTAACAGTACCTTGGAGGCCTTGCCTCTGAGCCAGGGTGGTGGGGGTGACTATAACACTAGCTGGAGCCAACTATCTCTATATGGAAACTGGTCAGTGTGTCCTGGGTCTCCAGTAATGACAGACCACACTTTCTATACTATAGCTTGGCCCAGGCTTCTTCTGAAGGCCATCCCACCCCAAACGTAGCCCATTCTAATTCACACAAGGTTCTCAATTTCTTCGGGTCATAGCGACCCCATAATCTCCAGAAAATCCTTTCTTAAAATTTCTCAGCATGGTTGCCAAGGGGGAAAATTTCCCTTGGATACCTCTCATGACCCTCCCTCAGACAAACAACAGTCACACCACAAGGAGATCCAGGGAGAGAGGGAGGGGAAAAGTCATGAGGGGTTGTACAATCACTTTGTTCATCACCAGACACTTTCCTTGTGAAAATGGCAGGCCCTCTTGACATTGGCAGGCCAATATAAACCATCAGCACTAACTGCCCTGAGCCATAGGAGGTGTCCTATGGATCTGTGGTTCATAACTCCACACTTGCTTCAGCCCTGTGAGAAGTTGGAACCCTCTCCTTGGTGTCTGTCTCAGTCAGTCTCCAAGCACTCACATTCACTCAATTCCAACCCAAGTTCCTGTCTTGGGTAGCATTGGTTTCCCACTCAAACTACCTTGAGCAGTACTCAGGATGTGCCGGAGGGGGATCAGTCCTCCCTCCTGTTCAAAAGGAGCAGGCCCTTTCACTCAACCCCACTCTCTTTCTACAGGTGGGCCCACTTCCTGCCAATGAACCAAAATATGTAACAGGAATCTAGGCCCAGAAGAGAGAAAGAATCACCCAAACACCAAAGATAGATGAGGAAGAGTTTTCTCTATTCCGCCAGTGGAGCTGCGGCAGACAAAAGTCTAAAATGGCCAAGCTCCCCAACTCGCTCTGGTTCTGTCCTTTTATAGGACTTACAAGCTTAAAGGAACAACCATGTCACCTTTTGATTGATGGAGGGAGCAATCGTGTTGTCTTTTGATTGGTGGTTCTAATACATTGGCAGGTACTCTTGGTGGGTTGTTACAAGAAAATGAGTCAGCTGAATCATCCAGGCAGTGGGGGTAGGGTTATTACAGGGAGTGTCCTTGGACCTAGGCAGGAAGTTTCTGGCATGCTCTGGGATGCTAGATATGGGTGGATAACTCTTTATTTCAGGGCCTCCTCTCTCAAAACCTGGTTTCAAATCTCATGGGCACAGTCACACTTAATGGCAGTTTTGCCCTAGGTGAATTTCTCTGTTTTTGCACTTCAGTTTAAGTGCTTGTCAAGTGGGGAAAGAAAACATATGTACAAATTGTAAGAATTCAAGAATGTATTCAAGAGCAAGAGTGTTGTGAGATTTGGGTCCTTTGAGAGAAACAAAAAGACAGGCAAAAGATACAGGGGAGTGGAGGGAGAGAAAGGGAACAGAGATGAGATTAGGAGTCAAGGTCTGGGGATCTTGTTAAAATGCAGATTCTGATTTGAGAGGTCTTGGATACAACTTGAATTTCTATATTTCTAGCTAGCCCCTGCTTTCGGTGGTACTGATCTGCTGGCTTGTGCACCATTTGAGTAGTAAAGTTCTAGATCGCAAATAAAGATGGACCTCATCACTCTTATTTGTATTCCCTAGAAACCTTCCCCAGTACCCATGAAATGGCAATCCTGGCTGTATTCGGTATTCTTTGTGCCATGTTTGTTCAGTATATAGAGGAAAAAGCTTAGTTATGGCATACAAAGAGAATGCCCCTTCACCCCTGTTTATCCTTAACTGGAAACTCCATTATAATTGGAGCTGAGCTCATAAGTCAGAAAGCATTTGTGGAATTATGGCCAAGGCCTGGGTGGAGGGCTACTAGGGTGGGAAGGTGGGAAATGAAGATCTCTGGGTGTCACCAGTTCT
This sequence comes from Lyroderma lyra, assembly GCA_004026885.1. NCBI lineage: Eukaryota > Metazoa > Chordata > Mammalia > Chiroptera > Megadermatidae > Lyroderma > Lyroderma lyra. Next base: position 220,920 of record PVJL010001344.1, on the reverse strand, counting down.
CACTATTGTTATATGTTCATATCTCACTGCACAGGAAACAGCTCCATCTGCAGTTTCCCGCATGAGTCCAGGCAGATCAAACAACTCCTTCAGTAGAAGCTAGGTAAGAAGTTGACTTGTTTCCCATTGGCAAGAGCTTTACATGTGGCCAGAATCCAATGCCAAGGTTTTGCACATTTTAGATGTAATTGAAGAGGAATATATTTTGAGGCAGAAGAACTGGAAGTCATTTAGAGCTCTGAAATTATCTGCTCGGGTCCCTGGACAAGCTACTGAACCTCCCTGAGACTCAGATTTTTCACCTGTAAAATGAAGATTATCAAATTACACAAGTGTTCTAACAACCTTACTATAAGGAGCATGTGAATAAATATATGAAAAAACATTGAAAAACAAATAGAACATTACCCATTTATAAAAGATGATAGTGACAAGAGTTTTAGGGCAACTCAGCCATTGCCTAAATGTAAAATTATGTCTAAGACTCTAAAACTCTATTAGACAGAACCTAAATATACCTGAAAAAGGAACAATGTAGAGAGAAAGGTATACAAGCTGCTCAGGAGATGTCACCCGACATGATATGGTCACCCCTGTTCCCAAAGTTGGGATGCAGGTCCAAAGCTGGACTCCAAATGGTAGACTGGATGGCCCCCTGAAGGTGTGCAGTGTGCATTTAGCTTAATGGTAAGCAAATCTCACAGATTTAATAAAACACATTTGAGTAAGAGGATGGAATCCAATTTCTTCTGCATGGTTGATACTAGAATGAGAATACCCAAAAAATCCATTGAAGGAGGAAATAAAAACAAAGCATCCACTTCCTCCCTTGCCCAAAGAGTTATCATATTTTTATGTGTATGAGATGCTCCCATGTATACAACGACCCCTACTTTTCTAACCCAACATTAAGAAACCCTCTCAACTGGTTACTCTTGTGTGTAAGATAACCCCCAAATTTTGGCCTAAAAATTTTAGACAAAAGTATCATCTTTACATGGAAAAATACAGTATATCCAATTGGGGAAGTCTGCCAGTTTTCCTAATATTTTCCTTTTCTAACTCCTTGATCTGATCAGAACTCCATGCCTTTGTTCTGAAGAGATTGAAACACATGCTCTGAATAGGTTTCTTGATGATTTTGAAAGAAGAAGAAGTAATTCAGGAAGAACCTGGCAAAAAGCATTCTTTGAACCTGCCTAGAGGAGGGCACAGAAGGTAGGTGCTGGTCGTAAATTCTTTTTGTGTCTTAGTCCCTGTAGTTCCATAATCAGATGTTCCCTTACACTTCATCATCAGTATGATTCTGATGGTAATGAATCTGAGGATACTAAAGTGAAGGGTACACCAGCTCATCTTTCAGACTGGGAATAGAAATGATAAGAAAGTCAAGGAATCAACTTTGGTTGCCCAAAGAAACCATTTAACTATTGAATTTTGCCTAAATGTTATCTTCTAAATATATGTTCTAAGTGTTAAGAAAATTAACACCCATCCCAAGATAAGTGCACACATTGTGTCTCCCTCCTCTATCTCAGCACTTCCCATCTGATTTACTTTTTATTTTTTTTTAGTTTTCTTTCTTCCATTACTATAATAAAAGTTTCATTAAAGTATAATTTATTGTTTATTATTATATCCCTAACAGCTAGTATAGACTGAAAATAAGTGCTCAATAAATATCTCTGAATGAATCATACCCTAACATCTATGTCCCCGAACACTTCCCTTACCTTATAGTTTTAGATTATTCTTGGACTTTTTTTTTCTATCTTCTTAACTCTTTCAGAGTTTTCCTTAGCCTATTTCTCTATCAGCATGATCCTCATTATCATCCTCATCTAAGTCTTCACATAAAATAATTTGCATTCCTAGTCATTGAGAATTTGAAAACCTATGACCCTCCATGGCAATAGCCTCCTGGCAACATGATCACTGCACAGAGGAGGAACCAGCAATTGCACTTCAAGGTAAGCATTTCTCAACCTCCTTCAGGCAGGTTGCCTCCTTACTGAAAAACATTTCTCAGTCTGTTTCTCTCTAGAGCATTTATGAAAAGGGACTAGGTTAGTTGGATAAAAAGGAAAACCTAAACTCACTTTCTTGGTGATATATATCAGGGGCAAATGATATGCTGATCTTCTTACAACTTGAATTGCATAGTGATTTCTAAGTGACAAGAAACATGTTTCTCTACTATGAATAATTTTGTCAGAGGCAGAAAAATATCTTTGAAAAATGGATGACATATAATAAGCACTCCAAATTATTGGAAAGAATGCATGGGTGAAATTTCCCTGGATGTTTTCTTTCTCCCTCCTATGTTTCTGACTCAACATGGGGATTTGTGATAGAGCTAACGACATGTCCATACTTTGTTTCTCCAAAGTCCAGCTGTCCCTGTGTAGCCTCTGTCTTCCTGTACATAAAATATTCCCTGTGCATCTGGAGACTCAACAAAAGAGCCCCACCAGTCTGCACATGAAATTTGCAGCAATCGGCTCCTGCACCTGTGGGTTGAGTGATCTGGAATATGTTTGTGTTTCCCAGCCACACTTGGAGCAGTGAGACTTAACCTTTAGAAAGCAGTGGTTTGTTGAGAGCCTGTTCTTAGTTCTTTTTAAATCATGTATACAGGGCAAGAGCCAGACACTTCTGCCTACCAAAGGCTAAAGGAATGTGCCTTGAAGCCAAGTCTAGACAGAATTCCAAGGCCAGCGAGTCAGCGGGACAGGGAAATCACCACAAGGTCCATGCCAACATTCTGTCCTGAATTTTACCATTTTTGTGTTTCTGGGTTTTAGCCAATATGGGAGGTCTTTTGTTCCAAGGATGACCATAGCAAGTGGTTGGGTTCCCACTGGAGGTTAGTTTAAAGGTTCCACCTTCCTTCAGCTCCTTGTTTAGAGTGTGTGTGATGTTTCCTGAGGCAGCCCCAAGGTTCTCCAGGCCTCTGGTTTACTGGGGGAAGGAGCAAGGGCAGGCCAAGTTATTCTCTGTCATTTCTCTGTCCATGGCCACCTGTAATCAATCATCAGATGAACGGGGATTTACAAAAAACAATTAAATTAGGAAAGTACTAATCCCATCTGTCTCTGTAATGAATAAAGTACAGAATGAAAGTGGACAAGACAGGCAAGATCTTTCTGCCTGCTTCACTTTTTGCAGACACCCAATCCAGCTTAACAACTCAAGATTGTACCATCATCCCTGAGCCACACAGCTGGCACCCCATTAAAAGCTGGTACCTCAAATCTTCATTTGGTTCATGGCCTTTATATTAAACTGCCTGAACCCACCCATCCAAACTTCACATCCCAAGGGCAATATTTTCCCAGCTTCTGATGTTTCTTATTAGGACTCAACTCTGTTTCTCTCTCCCTCGTCGCACATGTCTAATCTGTCTTGAAGTCCTGCTGATTTTACTTCCTTCCCATTCATATCCATTCTTGCAATAGTCTCATTGTTATAGTCTTCTGCTCACCCTCCTATAACCGTGTTCTCTACCCCAGCCTCACTCTAAACATTGTTCTCCATACTGCAGTCAGCACCATAGATCTATAATATGGGTCTGACCTTGCTCTTTCCTGCCTAACATTCTAATCTTTGAACATGATCTACCTGATGCCATCCTCCACACACACTCCTGATATATCATGACTGTGCCTTTGACTTTTGTTTTACCTGCTTCCTGGACATTCCCATCTTGCTTCACTAACATTCACTTCTCAAGATTTGAATAAGGTTGTATTTTCTAGAAGTCTGCTCAAATGCATCACCTTGGGCCACATACTGTTTCTCACTCTGCTCATAACTTCCCATGTAATTGTGAAATTATTTGACGGCATCTTCTCCCTAAACTCTCAACTCCTAGAGAGTAAGATTGTACCAAAAAGGCCTGACTCAAAACATGGAACACAGTACTTACTCAAGAAATCTTTGTCAATCAAAAATGATTAGTTTCACTTTGTCTTCAAACCAGTTTTATTGGCATTGATCTCTTGACTTTATTTATTTCTTGTCTTGACAACGGTACAGACTGTTCCTCTGATGATAGTGCTTCTGGTCTCTTAGGATTAACAAACAACCCCTCCAACACTGACCAGTACTGCTAAGGGATCGCTCAGTGGTCCTACAAGCCATCCCTGGGATCTCTCAGTGGCCTTTCTGCAGTTCTAAGAAGTTTTTAAAATGAGAATTTAATTTCTGAATGACTCTGAAACTATTCAATTAAAAAGTCATCCAAGAACAAAGACAGAGAAGAATGTAGGACTAAGTGAAAGAGGTCAGAACTGTATAGCACACTTTATGTACAAAGGGCTGGTCATTTTATTTAGAAATGTTAGTAGCCCTAGTCCCAGCTGACACTAAGTTAGCATTTGCCTCTGAATTCCAGCTGCATATCAATGTCACCTATGGAGCTTTTAGAAAAACTGATGCCAAGGTACCATCCCAGAGATTCTGATTTAATTGATCTGGGTAGAGCCTGAGTACTAGTATCTTTTAGAAAGCCTCCCACCCAAATGACTTTTGCTCACAGTGTATTTTTATTTTATGTTAGAAAACATCCATCATATTTCCCTGAAGCAAGATCCTTTATTACTGAGATTAAAGGGTATAACAACCCCTGACACTATAACTAAAGCTTTTAATTTTTGTTTCTTTTTCAGCTATTTCATGCCTGCTACATTGGAATTGCAAGTGCAAAAATTCTGTTCTCACATTTCTTTTGGTCCTTGAACAGCATCCATCTTGAGAAGGAGGTAGGCTAACAAAGGTTAATGAGAGTGCTCGATACTCAATTCATTCATCTAGGAGACTGCAGATTGTATGATTTAGTGATTTTAAAGCAATTAGAATAGTGCCTTACACCCAGTTAGCTCTATGGAAATGTTAGCTTAACAAAAACAACCAAGTGTAGTAGAAAGCTGTTATTTTTGTTTTCCTGTGCCACTTCTCTTGGGTAATAGCCCCTACTCCAATCAATGAAATTCCAGCAGACCAGAAATCCTAAAACCCCCCTCCTCAAACTTCTCTGTAGAGAACAAAGCTTCCAGGAGCAGGGCCATAGTATAACTTCCATGTCTGCCTTTCTAGCATGTTCACCTTCATTGACCTCTTCCTCTGTAAGGAAAATGTAAAAATTACATGTTGTGATTGCTTGATTATAAAAATGAATGTAATACAAGTTGGACTCACTATTATAATATTAACTGTTATTAGATTTTTTCTTCTGATTTTAAAAGAAACAATTTAAAATATTTTTGTGGGCCCCTACAAGTATCACGGGTCCTTGACACTATAAATAAGTTGCGGGCCTTTTCTAGTGGTGCCATAGCAAAGGCTTTTACTTTGTCAGGTCTTTTCCTTTCCAGGATGAAATAGGAGTCATTTGCTTTGTTTTTGAGATTTGGGAGAAGGCATGTTTGATAGAGAAATTGTAAGGCAAATTTAAAGCAAATTAACAAGTTCTTATTAAGTATCACTATGCTTGTGTGTGCACATGTATTTATCATTATACTTTTCACATACATATAACAAATTGATCTCTGATGGAAGAAATTTGAAATTTGGTTAATATGTCCATAACTTATCCATATCCCAAATGTTTTCCTATGAAGAGCCAGACATTAAATAGGATTCTAGTCCTAGGCTACATAATTATGGTTCTTAAACTATAAGCAACTAAGTTAGACTCTGCCTAATTTAGGTTAAAAAATAAAAAGAAACCTCTTGGAAAGTTACTGACAAACTCTAAGAATTAAGGAAAAGCTTTATGATCATTTTTCTTAAAGTTGCTATGCTATATTGCATTATCTAAGCCAGGGTGAGAAATTTGGACTTAATTACAACGTGAAAAGAAAGCCATCAGATGGGTTTAAAGGAGAGAAATGGTGTGATCTGATTTATATTTTCAGATAATGTCTCTATCTGTTTCATGGCAAATGAATTGTCAATATCTGGTATGGAATCAGGATGGTACATTTCAGGGGCCAGGTGAGAAATTATGGGGCTTTCACTAGTGGGAAATGTCCAGATGGAGAGGAAAGGACAGAGGTGAAGCATATTTATAAGATTAAGAAAGAGAAAGAGGCATCACCATATCAGGGACTTCAAGGCTCTTCATATGACCAACTTGATGAATACTCATGCAACTTACTGACAAGAAAAAAAAAAGAACTGGATAAAGAACATGCTTGAGTGTGGTATCAAAATTATTGTGGCAGTTGGAGTTACTTATTATCTATCCACCTGAAAGTGGTATCTCAGGAATTTCAGGGGAAAGCGAGGGATAGGAATATGCTTTTTTATTTATTTGTTTTAATTTTTATGTAAGCGAATTTAAGGTGACGTGTCCAGATGAGTTTTCTAAGTTAAAGATATAGGTAGAGAACAGAAAGAGGCTAAAATGAACTCTGGAGCTGGCTCCTCAACATTTAAAGGTCAATTGGAGGAGATAAGTGGGTGGGGGGAAGGAAGTGAAGCAGAACACAGCGTCCCAGATACTCACAGAAGATGAATTAAATTCAGCTGAGAAGTAAAGCAAGGAGAGAGAGGCTGCCAAAGGTCTTCATGGCATGGAGGCCATGGGTGACTTTCGCAAAGGCAAACTGGTGGAAATAGATGTCTTATTGAACTTAGTTATTTACCCCCCTCATTCTACCTAGAACAATAGAGAACAGAGAATGGAATATTAAAAAGAGAGGATGTGTACCCTCAGGTAGAATATTTTATGGTTGCATGTTGGTAAGCTGATGGCAGTAATCCAGTAAAGGAAGAATTTGGTGATTTAGCAAAGACAAGAGTCAAGATTTTGAAAAGACAGGGCATGAGATCTAGGTGTATACTTGGAATCATTACCTTTGGATGGAAATGAGAATTTTATCTCTTATCAAAAGGCAGAGGGCAGAAAATCAGTATGTCAGCAAATATAAGAGGAAATATGAAAAAGCCCCTAGCTAATGGCTTATTTTCTCAATAATGAGGCAATATCATCAGCTGAGGGTGAGAATGGTTGTGATATAGAATATACGAGGACAGAAGGGTGGGGAACAGTTGTTCGGGGGAATGTAAAAGTGAACATGAAAGGGAAATAACATCTAGGGCTTCTTGGTACTATGGAGTCCATTTGAAATTTATGGACATGAAATTTAGGAGACCAGTCAGTACAGTGTGTTTTTTTGTCCTGCAGTGGGGCAGGAACAGTGGCTGCTATTAATCATAATGATATATGTTGAATGCTTACTATGCATCAGAACCCTTGTATAGCTATTTACAAGTGATTACTTTATGACATAGTTGCTATTATTGTGAGGAAACTTAGACACAGTGAAGGTAAGAAAGTGCTGGAGCCTATTAGAGATTCTAGCAATTAAACTCAAAAAACCACATAGTCACATCTTACAGTGTTATTACTAGGAAAAACAAGCCAATGGTCTATAAAGCATCTAGCACAGAACTTGGCTTATAGGAAACATTTGGTGAATTTTAGTTAATATAAATAGGGGTATTTAGAGAATGATGTCTACACTATAGAAATTTGATAAAGTTTAGAAGACCTGACATGTATAAATTTTGAGCCTAGCATATTCAACTTATAAATATTGGTACACTTCTACTCTATCTCTGTTCTTCCCCCACACCCGACAACCAACCTCTTTGTAATATTCTGACATCTTAGTTCTCAGTCATTTGATTGCTGAGAACTGTGTTGCCATGTGCGGCCACTAGGTGGCGGCACGAAAGAGCAAGCCTGTTTCATTTACCTTCAGATCTCTAACTCAAGCAGGTGGGCAAGCTGGTCATTGACAATAAAAAAAAAAAAAAAAGAGTTGTCAGAAGTAAATAAATAGATGGATAGAGAAAAAGATAGAGCTTTATTTAAAGTATATATTTGGGCAAGCAAATAAAACAGAGTATGCATATCCAAAGAGACTGTTAATTTGATAGGCAGGCAAGAAGGGCCAATGCAAATTTCTTGTACTTTAAAGCCAAATACGGCAGAAATCTTGCCTGTTTTCTCAAAACCAAGCTATACTCTTAAACTGTTAAATCTTCAGGTCAGACAAAATTTCCAAAAGTGCCATGGACATACATGTACTTCCTTTACATGCCTCCAGTCCAGGTAATGGAGATGCAGAGCTGTAACTCAGTAAGACCTGTGATCCTGCCCCCACCTTTGGCTCAGCCCAACCTATAATTTGATAGCTATTTCTCTAGCTGCCAACTCCATCCAAGGTCAACAAATGAAAACACCTAGTGTTCTGAGGAATGTTGCCTCATAAGAAGATTATCCCAAGTATCTTCCTTTGTGCAACACCTACATTCCAGCCCTTTCTCTCTGAATGGCAACAGTCAGCTACTGAAACAGCACAGCATATTTTTCTTATCTTTATTTCCCTCTAAGTAGTGATGTAATGCAATTGAAATCTCTGCCTGTTTATTGTATCATTACCAGTAGCTCTCTATATAACTAAATGGTATTCTGAAGATGACAAAGATACAATTAAAATATAAGTACAATTAAAATCCACCTGCCACTTACCATGGCCTTGGGGTACATTTTCCAAGCCCACCTCCCTCCATTCCTGGCTATCTTCATGTCTTTCTATTGTTTCCTGGATTGCCCCACTAAGGCCATATGTATCTGCTTGTAGGCAGTATAACTGAGCTCCCCAAACACAGATTCCCATGAAAACTGAACAAAAGAGGAGAGAGAGGCAGACCATGTTAAATGTCTCATTAGGCCTTCTGTCTGATTCTCATTAGATCCGCTGACTGCTTCTCATTAGGCCCATTGCCTCAACTTCTTTCAGGCCCTGAATATGTAGGCCAGTACTTATTGTCATGGTTGGTCAAGAAGATCCATTTCATTTATTCATAAATTGAATGTGGCTTCTGAAAAGTCCCAGGCAATTTCTTTTGGCTAAGTTAAGACAGGCTTATTGTTGTTTTTTGCTATTTTTTGAGCAATCCTAAGCAGGGTGGGCAGAAAAATTAATTTAAAAGACCCAGCATGAGAACTTCAAACCCTGCTGCAGAATCAGAGCACTGAAAGGTAACTTTTGCCACTAAGAGGCCGGCCTGATGTACAGACATCAGCAACAGGTGACAGCATGGGCAAAGTCAAAAATACCACTAGGTCAGAAAGCAGCCGTTGTCGATATAACCAGATGCCCAGCAGGCAGGTATGAATGAGGACAGCTGTCATCAGGGAGCTGCAGCTTCTGTCCTCCCTGACCTCCGGGAATGTTTTCCCAGGATATTGAATGAAGAGCCAGATAATCACATGGGAAAGTTACTATACAGTTGAACATTCTAAAAATTATGTGTGTAGTGCATTACCCTGGTGAAAAGGAATCACTTAAATCTCAATGCCCTTCTGATTAAAACAAGTGTATTCCCTTCCACTGGGAAGAAAGTTCTATAGACAGAGCAGGCAATTGCACTTCGAGATGACTTGCTGCCGATGACATTAGTGGACATGGCCCTGAATTGTAACACAAAATATATATCTCCAATTGGAGAAGCAGATACTAATGAGCATTTGCTCAAAAAAAATGCTAAACAAATGCTTATTTTCTGTGTTCTCCCTTTGCTCTTTTTTTCTGTCCTGATGTTGGAGTTTCTCATTTGGTGAACATGGTGTGAACTCAAAATGGTTTTGACAGTCACCAGGTGCCTAAAATCAGAGAGATAATGCTCCTAAGAAAAGAGATTTTTTTTCCTGGACAGTAAAGTTTGAAGGAAGAAATTTGGTAACATTTAGAAAGCAAATGTTTTCCCCTCAACTGAACGTGTGATCTGGGTCTGATATGGACATACAGAGGAAAGTCAGGCTGCCAAAAAGAAACATTTATAAAATTAGATATCAATATTTCATACTTTCTGACAGCCCCATGCCCCCACACAAAGGAGAACAAAGAGGAGCCTCCATTCAAAAGCTTCTCCTCCATCAGGATAGAAGTGGATATTCCCTAAGGAAGGACAGGGTGGTGACTCACTGAGGGTGTGGTCCCTTCAGACATGCTCCAGCTGCTACATGAACTGGAAAGACATGGTCACTTCTCCATTTTGGATTTTGTTAGAATATGCAATGGCCCATTTTTCACATGATCATATCAATGGAGTTACATATATTTAAGGTTATTGCAGTCTTAACCAACTATGTGGTCAATTTTAATATGACTTATGTAAAGATTAGAGACTAGAACTTGTGGGTATAAAAGGGCATGGCCATTCCAAAGACATTTCTGGGAAAGGTTTTAGTTGTTTATTTTATTTATTTATTTATTTTTTGTTTTCCCTTCAATATTGACTTCTCAGTAACTTTTTGGTATCCTCAGTGAGCTGCCCTCATTTTTTTTGTAAGTTCTTTCACTTTGGAGGACTAGACCCCTGAAGATTCTGAGAAATCTGGATCCCAAAGTATAATATCACTTACAACATTCCCAAATAAACAATGGTTTTCTCCCAGTTGATTCATGGAGTACTCTGTTTTATGAAGCTCTTCTAAAATATCAGGTCTTTGTGCATTAATATCCAAAAAGTCATTCTTTTTTGGGCAATGATTGTAAGGATGACATAAAAATTTTGGTTCTAAACCTCTTTAACAAAAAGCTCAGTTCAGAGACAGGCTAGAACAATGGGCTGAAAATGATCTTGGCCTTTCAAGGGCTTCATCCTATCCAAAGTTCCAGTGTGAGAACCTGATCTCCCAGAAAGTATTACTTTTATTGCCAACCATAGAGAATCACTGACAAAACTAATTAAAGAATTTGAACCTCATTCTGTCTTTCATTAGCTGACCTTCAACCAGGGGCTGGACTCAAAACAAAGAGTCTCTGAGCCAACAAGATATAGAATGGAAAGCTCTCACCAGGGTAAAGGGGGCTGCATGCTCTCATTCTCCTCTTTGAAAGAGCTACTTGAACCCAAATACCTTGCCTTTTTTTATTTTACAATGGAAAAAGCGTTGGGTTGCCATCAGAAATAATGAAGTTTGAAGTTCCTGAGAGTTATTCCTTTATTGGACTCGACTTTCCACCCTTTTCTTGAATTCCAGGAACCAGGTCAAGACAGTGAGCTCTCATGGAAAATTAAGCACTTTTGCAAAGGTGCTTTAGGAAAAATGCCTGTTTCAGGTTTCAGAGTCTTACGGGGATGATGATCATTGATTTCTAGGCTTAACACAATGACAAAGACTTCAAGATATGAATGGCCAGTCTACCTGAAAGGCCTTCTGCCATAGAGTATTTGGCCCCATCCTGAATATCCACACTTCTTCTTCTTTATTTTATTCCCTACATGCTAAGATTGCATAGTTTGGCAGTCATATAATGATTACATGGAATGATATTTATTAATTGAATATCTTGGTTGATTGAAGAATAACTACTTTAAGATTGTGAAATGATTTCTAAAAGTTACATCATTACCCACTGAAGTGATCTATGATTACATACATCTTTATCGGTTTGTTACACAGTTGACATAAATTTGAAGAAGAGGAGCCTGGAAAAAAATTTTATTTTATCGACATGGAAAAATATTAAGCTTAGAGATTCATAATTTATCTTTAAAACCAAAGAGCAGGGAGTTCCCTGGTGATGTAGTGGCTAGGCTTCGGCGCTGTCAACACTACAGCCTGGGTTCGATTCCCAGCCAGGGAACTACCCACATAAAACTAAAGAACAAACACACAAATGTTATTTTACTTTAAATTCTTTTTTCTGTTTTAACTCTGGTCACAATAAAACAAAGGTTGTGTGACAGTCATTGTATGAAAATAAAGGTTGGTTCTCCTTTTCCCAGTTGTGCACTGCTAACCCAATTTACTGTTATCTTACTGATTAGTCTACGTAATCCAGTTTGAAACATCAATTGAGAATGCCTCATTGAACAGGTTTTTCCAAAAGCATTTTACATTGACTCAAGACCTCCTTAATTCAGAGTAAAGCTAAGTATATGTGAGAGTGGCTAAATGTCAACAAGGGTAGACAAAGCATGTGCCCAGAATGGGATCTAATACACTCCTCTTTGAGTCTGGCTGGAGCATTATTTCTGCTGTATGCTTGCCTTAGAGTATCACCCAGGGAACTAGATGCAGTGCTTTGGCCTGTCATCTAATCCCCTCATACTGGAGACCTAGTCTTCAATGCCAGATGGAGTCTTTTGCAAATGACCAAATACTTGACTTTGAACTTTTAGTGAAAGATTTAATGTGGGGTGATCAATGAGTGAAACTACATTATAAAATCCCAGCAATATCTAAAAAGTAAGACAAAGAAAACAGAAATTAACATTCTTGGATTATTTGACCATGAAAGCATGAAAATTGCTTTAGGTAAAAATGTTTATGACAGTGGGATCTTGCAGGAATTACAACTATAATCCAATAAAAAAATGAAATAGTCACATGTATTTTTAAAACAACCCTGTATTCAATTGTGCTATGTAGAATCCACTATTTTCTCTTCCTTAAACAAAATCTTGGGTGTATTCCATAATTTCCTGGTCACATTTGGTAATTAAAACTTAGTGTGGCTTAATTTAAACCCTTAATTACATATCCAATTTACAGCTATATCTGTGATTCTAGCTGCTTAGAAAGAGGGTGGGGGGCAAGATCTGGCTCTGGATCAATGCTATTCTCTCCCTCTTCTAGACCGAGCTCCTCAGGAATCTAAAGAAGGTCTAGGGGACTCAGAGAAAGCCTTTCTTAAATGTCCTCTTGCCCATGGGAGGGAGACACCTTTAAGCATCATCCTATTATTTCCTGGTTCTACATGCTATGAGTGTTTCCCACATAGGTGGTGTACATGTGTTATTAAGCATTCCCCACTTTCCCCAATGCAAACTTGTCTGCCATTGGCTCTGTGTGGACATCCTAAGTCTTGATTTGGTGGTTCCAGGAGGAATCCCCTGGCTCTAACACCTTCACTAATATTTGGTTTCCTTCATGTGGAGCCAAAGAAATGCTGGTTCCCCTTTTTCATCATGCAAGCACAAAAGAAACTAGGCGGGTTGGGGTTCACTCTGTCCTTCCCAGGTATTTCTGCCGGAATTCCTCTGAGTTCTGATACTCATGCATTTGGAAATTTCTAGGCTGAAGGACAGTCACACATTGCAAATTCCTGTATGCCTTGCCACACCTCAGGGCTGCACATCAAGTTTGGCAGCAATGGAAGTATCCTAGGGCCACTCAGTCATCCTAAGGAAGGGCTGAGCAAGACAGCGATCATGGCCCACTAGTGGACCACCAAACAATTTTGGGGTGACCTCCTGAATTAAGAAAAAAATGACATAGCTGACACCACATTACATCAAAGACTAGAGGCTAGGCAACTAAACGTAAAAGAAACACATTTTCTGCATACTTACACATACATCTGTTAGAAGCGAGAATTGGCTTTTCACAATCCAGGTGGCTGGCTGTATGTACTTGGGCAAGCAAAAATAAACAGCTAGGGGACTGCAACACTTGGAGAAAATTAGAAGTAGCCCTTGACCTAAAAACGTCTGCCCAAGCCTGCCCTAGAGGGTAGTGTCTGGTCCTAGTGAATGATGGCTTCGTGATGGATCTTGTTAGAATATGAAGGTATCTTTACTTCCAGTGGTATAAATATCCTATTATACTAGAAAAAAATAGATTGGACTTAAAAGTGACCTATTTAGGAAACACGTGGTTCTAAAAAATGTAATTTATGTGCTAAGGAATGGGTAATTGAAAGAAAGATTACATTTTACACAGCCTATTTTAATTATTCATTCTCAAACTAATTGTTGTACCTAGGACTCAAAAAATAAACTTTTTCTTCATGAAAATGAGAGGAAGGAGACTGATGAGCTTATCTTCCCAAATCATAGGCACAGTGCCACAGGACAGATAAAGTTAGAGTCATGGAACATATGTTGAATCATATGCCCACTTGATTAGAATTCTCTTGAGAATTCAGCTACTAACTTAGAGCCTAAAATTTTTAGGTCTGTCCATATAGTCATTTTTCCTTCTATCTACTTACCTATCTATCCACCAATCTCAGTGTCTTGGTTGTTATCAAAGGGTTATAACATGTTTTATTATGTGGCCCAAAGGTCAAATGCACGAAAGTAATCTGGGGTATGCATTTTTAATAAGTACACCAAAGGAATCTGATTAAAGTTGGGGAACCTTATGAGAAATTAAAGTTTGTGAAACTCTGGACTATGGTGAAGAATAGAGAAGGGCACTTTCTCACCAGTAAAATCAGTGGTCAGTCAGCTCAGTGATCTATTTTGAGGCATGACTGGCCTCATGAAGAACTTTCCCTTGAATCATGTCCAACATACTTTATTCACATGCAAACTTAAATGTGTATGTGAATAAAGCAAATCTACAAGTGTTTGCTCAGTACGTGAAAGGTTTTGCAAAGTGCATTTGGAGAGATTTTAAATAAAAATATAAGCTGACTTTCTCCCCTCCAGCCTCATACTACTCAAAAGTAAGTACTTCCTTACCATCTGAATTTATTTATTGCTAATTATTCACCTTCCCAAACCTGAGTGTAAACTGCCAGCTTGTTCATTATGATTCCCAGAACCCGGATTACTAGCCAAAATATAAGAAGCATGCAGGTAGTGCCTGTTAATGACTCAACAAGCCACATAGATGTACATGAGTAAAACACAGATTTTGTCAAAATAATCAGAAGGCATTGAAGTGAATTATTACAGATCACAGTGGATTGAAGATGTATGGGGTTAATTTTGGAAATATCCCTAGAGTCAGCCATCTTGAGCTGAAATAGAAAAATACCCTTCTGAAGGTGTAGAGAATATAACGTAGAAAGTTGTTCCTCCTCTGTAGATGAGTTGAGGCAGAGGTAGAAATTGAGAAAAGTGTTCTGAAAAACAGGAAGACCAGTCTAGCTGGAGCAGAAGGACCCTGGAGAGAGATCACAGTGAGCAGGGCACGAGGGTGGGGTAGGTGGAGGAGAGTCGGACTCAATGGTCAGAAGTTTATATTTGGTCCAGATGGTAAGAGGAAGCCACTGGAGGGCCATGTTTACACATTTTCAAAATCCAATTAGAATACCACATGTTTTTATGGTCTAATCACCCATTTTGGACCCATTAAATAAATTAGTTGAAAGAGAAAAACAAAGAAAAAAATAAAACTATGTGTCATTTGATAGCATTAGGAAATCATGGAATAAATGTGTGAAATTGGAATGTTTGACCTGAAATCAAATTAATCCAAATATGGTCTTGATGACTGAGTCTCAAACTGAACCAGCTCCACATTGATATTTGAAAATATGAATGGTTAAGAAAAACATATATAATGTTGGTTTGGGTGAAAAAAATAGGAATCTCTCTCCTTTTGAATGGTTTATACATTCACTTTCTGAGAGTGGATGGCTAGGCCAGCTGATTTCTCATGCTTGATTCCAAGCTCTAGACTCTAACAGTTCTATAAGAACACTAGTTGATACACATGAGGAGGAAGCAGCTGTTTCAGTGGAATTCCCTATGGAGAAAAAGGAAGTCCAGCCATCCAGATGGGGTCAGGCAAATGCAGGAGGAAAGGAGAGAAAGCAGGCACTGGGAAGAGAGAGCCTGGGATTTGGTGGGACATCTACTATCTATCCTTTCCTCAGCCTTGGCCACACATTTGAATATATAGAAAATGAAGTGTAGTGACAAAATAGAAGTGGAAAAACCAAGAGAAACACTGTTTTCTTTGGAGAGATAATCCTCATTTTCTTATACTAGGATGATATTTTTTTAACCCTGTGACTCAAAATATGGTTCCCCACCTGAGGCATCCACAACACTTTGGGACTTATTAGAAATACAGACATTTAGACCTTACTCCAAACTTACTAAATAAGAATCTTTACTTTAACAATATTTTTCAAGTGATTCATTAGCACATTAAAGATTGAGAAGCACTGTATTAGAGGATTTGGAGCCAACTTGACAAGATAAAATGAGAATTGGGAAAAGTGAGAGTATTATAATCATGGTAGAAAAAACCAGTCTAAGTAGTCTCCTCCTCCTGTCCCCCAACAATTGAACTTGGGTAGGTTACAAGAATTGCTACAGACTCACCCGCATATATCCAACCATGGCGGTTCAGATTCTGGTAATGCATTGGTGGGAGAATTGCCTCCATTCCAACCCCAAATTAGCTTGTTTTTTCTCTTTATAATGTGACTTCGAAGCTATTAACTTCCCTGAATTACATCCAGTTCATTTCATCAACTATATTTTATGTTCTTTTCCTGTTACACTTTATATTCTACTCTTGTACCTTTTTTGAGTACAACCCCAGGTCAACCAATAACAGAGGAAGCCAAATTGAGTCAGTTAGATCTATAATTATTTGTCATTTAACTGGAAAAATAATGATTCCTCAGTTTCTTAAGTGTTTAATTTCCCAGAACCAGTCTTTTTCCAGCGCCCGGGGACTCTCCCTCATTAGTTCTGGAGAACTTTCCCTCACTCTTAAGTATTTATTTATACTCCAGTGAGGTTCCAGACTTTAAAAACTCACATCTACTGTGCTGCTTCTGGTCACCTCTCCAATTTCTTATTGCCTTTCTTTGTAGTTTGTTGGTTTTTGTCTCTGTGGAGGGGTGTGCACTATAATGGCAAAGGGCAAAGAGCAGCGGTTCGTATCTGACAGGTCTGGGTTCAACCCAGCTCCACTACTCTGTTACTCTGTGATCCTGATCAATACTCAGTCTCTAGGTTATAGACTGAATTTCTTTATCTGTAAAGTAGAAGTCATACTACCAGTTACAGAGAAATGTGCCATTATTAAAGAGACTGTGTTTACCTAAAGTTGTCAGTGTAATACCTGCACACAGCCTGTGTTCAAAATATGGTCAATGGCAGCTGCCTGCAGCCTTCACTATTAAATTCACTAGGTAATCTAGAGTTACAAGAAATATTAGTATATTTCAATGCCTGATTTATATTTTTATTACTCTATTGTTGCTAGACAGGGCTGCCCTAAGATGCGCATAGATTTTTTAGATAGACTGCCACTTTCACATTTAATTACAGTAATCTGATATCCAGAGAAACTAAAATAAAAATTAAAACAAAGCAAAAGGATGCAAAATCACAAAATGTTTTGTCATGAAGCTCTGGGTGTACTTTTTGACTCTCAGGATCTATGTTGAAAATTCTAAATGAAAATTCTAAATGAAATGAAAATTCTAAATTCTCAAAAGACATTGACTTTGTTTAGATATTTTCACATTCAAAACTCTTGTAAATTTCTACATGAAATACATGGTCGCCAGCACACTAACAAGATCTGCAAGTCACCATTAATAATCCAAGTAAACAACCCCTGACAAAATCTTATATTGTTTTTTAATTTTAACTAAGTCACTTATGTGATTGCAGAGTGTTTTGTCTCATGCAATCTACTAGTCAGTGGTAAATACAAATGCCATTTCACTTCAAACTGCGGAAATAATGCATAATTTCTCCTCTGGCTGACCAGTCATTTATCACAGGTCATTTACATAGAGCTGGATGGCTTGGTAAAGTAATCACTAAGCTCTTTCATGTGGTACTGTGTTCTTAGTACATCATGTGAAATTAGTTTGATGATTTCAGTTCTTTCTCTTGGGATCCATAATGAAGTTCATAGACAAACCAAAAATAATTTGGCTGAACCCACCAGCCTGGATCCATATCAGGGGGTAGTTGTGTCTTGATGTTGGATTCACTGATGGCCTGTGAGTCATTTCTCACTTCTGAGAAAAAAGGTTTGGCTGAGGACATAGATAAAAATATACTAATAAAAAAGTGGTGCATTTGTGTGTTCATGTGTACATAAGTGTATATATATACACCACACACACACACACACACACACACACATGCATGTGCGTGTGCATGAGTATGTGACTGTAGTGAACAGCTGGTTTAGGAGGACAAATGTTCTGACAGAATTTCAAATACTATTTAATAAAATTTTGATCATGACATGCTATGGTTGCTATTTAAAAACACAAATAACATTAATTTTAGATTTTTCCCTACTTTATTTACCTTCCTGATCTATCACAATACTTCTGGGTCAAATACTTTTACAAAACTTTGCTACTCTTCTGTCAAAAGATGAGGCCTAAATGCTCTCTTCTGGAAAATTATGTGAGTCTTTGTGACTGCCCCAGTGAATAAAATATTGGAGATGGGAGTCTGCATGACTTCCAAGACCAGTACATAAAGAATTTACAGCTTTCTCCCTCCCTCCCTCCCCTCCCCCTCTCTCTTTCGTTCTCTCTCTATCACTCTCTTGCTATCACTGGGTGTCTGTCTCTCTCAGTTTCTCCCCACACATAAGCTGACATATAAGAAGGGAGACATGCCTGAGAAGTTCAGGGGGTCCAGCTCTCAGCTGTTTCCAGCTCCTAGCTAGGGCATTAACATGCATGTGTCTGAGGGAGCTTTCAGATGATTTCAGGTCTTATCCTTATGCTGCTAACCTAATCCGTGCCGAGTGAAGCCAGCCTTCCAGCCATCCAAGCTGATATTGAGTGATCCAGTGGAGCAAAGATAGGCAGTCCTCATCAAACTCCCCAAATTGCAGATTTATGAGTAACATAAATGTTGTGATTGTTTTAAGTTACTATATTTTGTGTGGTTTATTACATAGAAACAGATAACTAGAACATACTCGTACATCACATGAAATTAGCTTGATGATTTTTTTTTCTTTTGGGAATTATTTAGGGGGAAACATAACCCAAGTCAAAGACAAATAAAAACATTTGACTGAGTTCACCAACCTCTGTTCACACAGGGGGACAGTTGTGACTTGATATTGATGTTGTGAGAGTCAGTGAGTCAATTTTGGCTGTGAGAAGGAGGCTTTCCTGGAGAAGCAGATAATTCTATTTTGTTGAAAAGTGTATAACTCCTTGTAAAATGCTGATTTACTGATTTAATACTGAACTAGAGTTACATAAGACAAAACCACTGGAACAAAATGAACAAAGGGTCATGGGACCTCTCTACTATTTTTGCAATTGCATGTAACTAATTATTTAAAAACAAAATTTTAAGTGGCTATATATGAGTACATGTATGTGGGGCAGGGGGGACTGTGGTATGGCAAATATTCAAGTGGAGCTTCCAATGACCCCTTAATAAAAATTTTATCATTACATATAGTAGTTACTTTAAAAAACATAAAATTTAAATATTTTTATTAACTGAGTCACATCCTTCACCTCACATCAAATTTAAGAAGTGAGAAGGGGCATTTTGCATCCATCTTTTCAGTCAATTAACACAATTTCTATACTGGAAAGCCATAATAAATATTGATAAAGGGTATCTGAAAACTAAACAAATCTCAGCCTCTCCAGTGAGTTCTAATGTTTTCTGGTATTGTGAGACGTGAGGATGTGATTGCCAGGCTGTAGATGATGGCCACTAAAGAGGAAAGCTCTTGATATTATATCTAGAAATCACTTTGAAATGATTACTAATGAGATGGTTTTTCAAACATGGGTCAATGAAACTAGGGAGAATTGCACAGCAACAGGATTTTTGCTAATGTTCCACTAAACTGTCTGAATACCCATTCTGCTGTCATTAAATGGAGGAATATCGCACATGTAATAGTCTGACACAGCATTTGAACAGGTTGAAGAAATTGGGAATGACTTAATGAAGTATAAAACATACGATTAGTTCACATGTACCATGGTCATGTATGCTGAAAATCCATTTAGTTCCCAATAAAGTACTTGATAACTATGATTTTTTAAATACAAAGACAGTTATTGTTCCATGCAGAACTTTTTAATTAAAACAGAGATACAATTTTAGGCAGGAGATAGAGGTGTGAATTGTTGACACTGAGAAGACTTTTCCCCCCCAAAATCTGATGGTCATTGAAGGAGTCAAGAATGAAAAGAGGGATGATGAAATAGAGGTAGAGTTCGAATAAGAGTCTCTTATCTCAGAAAGAAGGCTTATTAATTAATAATGGAGTAAACAGAGGCTTTTTGCTTTACATTGGTTTCCTGGTGCACACATGCCTGTGGTATGTGTATACACATGCTACCTTTAAACAATTGATTCAATAAAATAAATTACTATAGAGCATTACTGAAAGTGATTGTGATCAGAGATTTTCAAATACAGCTGATCATTATCTCCTGTAACATTTTAAAAATAATGTCCCCAAGCACTACTACAGAACTTCTGAGTCAGAATCTTTGATATTAGAGCCTTAAGTTTTATATGTGTTAGTGCTCTACAGGTGATTCTCAATACTACCCAGCTTTGGAGAACTAGGTAGAAATGAATGGATATTTCAGTTTTCCATCCTTCAAGTGACACTGGCACAGGCTATTTTTATTCAACTGCATTGAGATAACAAGGCTGTCCATGGAAGGTTCCTACTGGAGTTTTTCAGACAATCAACTCCCAAACGCATGGCAGACCCAGTGTGACAAAATATTTTTCCTGGTTCCTTTCTTTAATGCCAACAGTTCACCAGATTCAGCATGGTGTGTATGTGTGTGTAGAAAGAGTGTCTGCTAGGAGGGACACACTCAGAAAAGAATCCTTATCATCGTGTCTGTATTCAGTTAGAGTAGCAGATCACAAATGGTTTTGAAGGTCTGGTGTTTCAGAAAGGTCCTCCAACCTAGAAGGACTTGGGTACTCATACAGTTTTGTTTGTTTGTTTGTTTGTTTTTAAACATCCTGATTGGCAGGATTGACAAAGGGAAATGGGGTCTTACTCAAAAATCGATTCTATTGAGTTTTGTGACCAGTATAGTTTCATACTGATCTTTTTTGTATTAATCAGGGAAAGCTAGCTTCCTTTACTTATAATCTCCAAACATCAGTGGCTTAACATAACAAAGGTTAATTTCTCATTCACATCACAGTACAAAGAAGGCTACTTGGTGCTGAGTTCCACGGGTTTATTCAGGGACCCAGGATTTTTTCTTCTAGTTATTCTGCCCTTTCCTATGGTCTCAGATGCCTTCATTGAAGTTTTTGCATTTGATCAGCAGGTGAGGAATGAGAAAATATAATGAAAAA
Organism: Lyroderma lyra; assembly: GCA_004026885.1. Classification (NCBI taxonomy): domain Eukaryota; kingdom Metazoa; phylum Chordata; class Mammalia; order Chiroptera; family Megadermatidae; genus Lyroderma; species Lyroderma lyra. The sequence goes on along the minus strand of PVJL010001344.1, from coordinate 199,845 downwards.
TCTATGGAAGTTTGGTTATGGGCAAAGCTTGGGAATTCTGTTAACCAAAATGCAGTTTCATGACCTCACAACTACAAAGAAGACTAAAAAATGCAGTCTAGCTAGGTGCTTAGGTAAAAATAGAAGCAGACTTTGGTGAACATAAAGTATTCTTTGCCACTATCTTTTTGAAAGATTTAAAGTTATGATGTGATGAAAATGATACTTTTAAGTTTGTGGTTTTCTACCAGTAAACTCCATCTAATCATAAGAAAAACATCACAAAAATCTAACTGGAGGAATATTCTACAAAATGCCTGACCAGTACTTAGCAAAGCTGTCAAGGTCAACAAAAACAAGGAAAGTCAGGAACAGTCACAGGCAAGAGTTGCCCAAGGAGATGTGACAAATAAATGTATGGCATTCTTTATGGGATCCTGGAACATAAAAGGACATTAGTAGAAACTAAGGAAATTCTAATATAATATGAACTCTGGTTAATAATAACATATCATTTTTTTGTTTATTAATTGTGACAAATGTACACACTAATGCAAGATGCTAATAGAAACAGGGTCTGGGGCACATGTAAACTCTGTACTACCACTGTTTTAGAAATCAAAAACTGTTTTACAATAAAAATTTTGCTTAAAATTAAAAAAGGAAAGTGTCAACAATCTTACAACTCCTGTGTTCACACCACAGCCATGAAAAAAACACTTCTTACTGAGGAATTTCTACTTTAGTCTGCTCCTTATACTCATTTCCCCCTTATATTGGTTTCCTCTACCTTCCCACATTTCAAAGTGATTATTTTTCAATAATAATCCTTGTATCACCTTTTTAATAGCATGTTTCAAGCTATTTTAAGAAAATGGATTAAAACAAGATGAAAAATAATACAAAAATTAAAATCTGTTATGCTCCTATTTTTTTTTTTCTTTTTCTTATGTGGGTAGCTCCCTGACTGGGAATCGAACCCAGGCCGCAGCACTGACAGCACCAGCGCTGAAGCCTTAAGCCACTACATCATCAGGGAACTCCCTATGCTCCTATTTTAAAACATACACACATGTCTTTAGATAGAAATGCACATGTGCATGTATACACACGTGCTTGTACGCACACATGATCCAGGAAATTTCTCATCCAATTTTCACTAGGATCACTAGTTTTAGACTTTAATATCACTAACTTTATACTTAACATCAATAACTTACACAAGAACCTGTTTTCATCATATTTTCTCCTTTTTCCATATCATCCCAAAATGTTTTGTACAGAGTATGTCAAATATATTTGAGAATTTTACTGAATGGTAATAGAGTAGAACTTTAGAGTAATATTAATTCAGAAAGATTTTCCATTCAAAATTCACATTTACAATCTCTCCCAGATTAGTTTGGGAAGTACAATACTTTATAACACAATTCTGGAAACCTGCATAGGCATGGAGGAAAGTCTGAGAACCCCACAAAAAATACATTGACCTCATTTGGTTTAATCCAACATTATTCAAACTTTTTTGACTTGGAGCTTTTGTTTTGCTGTTTTCTTTTTTCCTTTCTCATCTATTGTCCTTTAATTCCTTGTGGAACCTAGTGATTCTTGAAAGATATTTTAGATAATGTTACACTCAAAAGTGCCAAATTAAATACTTTTTGGTTTCTTTTACATTTATAAATAAGAGGAAAAAAAACTTTTTCTTCTGGTCTTACTTTAAAAAATTAGGTACTCTGAAATTACAAAAAAAGTTGCTTTTTAAAATGTTTTTTTGTGCAAGTGTTTGGGTAAGTTATTATATCTGGGCCTTAGTTTACACATGTTATAAAATTAAGCTAATAAAAATTCCTGTTTGAGAAGTTTGTTGGGTGGGTTTGATAACAAACTTAGCTTGTGTAACTCTCTTTCTTCTTGGCTGGTGGAGAGCAATGTAAAATATGTAGGTAACCCAGCAGCACAGTATTGAAACAGGCTAAACCTGATGACTTTCATTAAATCAAGAACTTCTGTCTTGGAGCTCAACAAGATGGTAACCAGTGAGGGTATCCCTAAAACCTCCCCTGGAAAATACAGTTGAAGGGTCAGCCAGGATCCAACATGGGAAACCCTGAGTGGCACAGTGACAGCTGAGAGATCCATATATTGCAAGAAAACACTTGAAGGTTAGAGACAGGACGGTGAGCAGGAGAGAAGGGAGAGAGCAGTGATGGATTGTGACCTGAACTGACTTTGGCTAGCTGAAGGAACTAAGAAAAAAATCAGGAAATACTGGCTGAGGAGCAGCACAGTACCAACTGGAAGTGAGGCTGGATAACACCCCTTGAGATTGTGGGTGAAGTGGATCAAGCAGCAGTGTGTTGGGGACATACTCTGGGAGCCATGCCCTGGGTGGCAAAGGGGCTAAAGAAAGCATCTGAACTGCCCTAAGCATAGGGATCCCAGCTGCAGCCCAGCAACTCTGTGTGCTTGAAACTGTGAGTGTCTGCCTTGGAAACACTGAAACACAGTCCTGGGTAAAACACAGGCTCAGAAGAAGGAAGAAAAGCTGAGCTGGCTGAACTCACCCAACCAACGTGAGCAGCCTCTGCATGCATTCGATTGGTCTCCCCCATCTGCTCCAGCCTCCTTGAAGAACCACAGGAGGCAGAATGAACTCAGACTGCCCCACCCCCAAGTTCAGGTGGAGGCCTTACAGCTTAACCACCTACCCTCAAAGCATTCCCCCTAGTGCCATCTAGTGTCTCCTCTATAGCAAGACACTATAGCAATACCAACTGGGAAGAGAAAGGAAAGACCTACTGGGAACTGTAACAGAAAAAGCTGTCATGCCTAAAAAGGAGGCCATGGTGTCCACCTCCACTGTGCAGAGAAGCAGTGTGAAGACCTTAGGATTCAAAGCCTCTCAGAAAAAAGATGAAAAATCTCCAGTAAAGGATCTTATAGATCTAGAAATTTATGAACTAAGTGACATAGAATCCAAGGCTGTAGCTCTAAAAGCTCCCACAGAAATGAAAACATATTGGCAGACCACCCTCGCTAAAGTGAATGATCTCAAAAAGGAAATTTGTGAAAAAAATAGAACAATTTAACAAAGAAATTGAAATTATAAGCAAGAATCAGATGGAAAATCAAGATATAAATAATACAATAAAATAATTGAGAAATGAAATAACTGCCATAGGAAACAGGGCCAACCAGATAGAGGAAAGAATTAGTGATATTGAAGATCAGAGCATGGAAACACAGAAAGAAGAAGATAGAAACTTCAGAGTCAAAAGGATTGAAAGAACTCTACAAAAACTATCTGACTCCATTAGAAAGAAATATATTAGAATAATAGGCTTGGAAGAAGGGATAGAAAAAACTCTACAGAGAGCATACTCAAACAAATAGTAGAGGAGGACTTTCCAAACTTATGGAAAGATCTAGAACCCAAAATTCAAGAAGAAAATAGGTCCCTTAGCTACCTGGACTCTAGCAGATCTTCAAGACACATTATACTGAAGATGTCAAAAATCAAAAACAAAGAGAAAATTCTCAAGGCAACCAGGAAAAACAAACAAACAAACAAAAACTATAACCTTTAAGGAAAACTGATCAGGCTATCATCAGACTTCTTAGCAGAAACTTTATAAACCAGGAGGGAGTAGAATTAAATATTCAACATATTAAAAGACAGAAACTTCCAGCCAAGAACAAATTATCTAGCAAAATTATCCTTCAGATATGAAGGAAGAATAAAGACTTTCTCAGACATACAGAAGTTGAGGGACTTTTCCAGCACGAGACTGGTATTTCATGAAATACTGAAGGAGGCTCTTCAATCTGAAACAAAACATTAGAATAAATGAAATAGAGTTTGGACAACAATAAGTAAATTTTAGAAAAGGAAAAAAGTAATGGTCATAGGAAATCCTCATATATCAATTATCACTCTAAGTGTAAATGAACTGAATTCACCGATAAAAAGACACAGAATAGCACACGGGATTAAAAAGCAAAACCCATCTATATGGCTGGCACACCTCAGCCATAAGGACAAACACAGAGTCTGAATGAAAGGGTGAAAAACAATACTTCAAGCAAATGGCATCCAGACAAAAGCAGTTGTCATACTGATATCTGATGAGACAGACTTCAGTATGAAAAAGGTAACAAGAGACAAAGACAGGCACTTCCTAGTGATAAAAGGGACAACACAACAAGAAGATATGGCACTCATTAACATATATGCCCCCTATCATGAAAACCAAAATTTACAATGAAGCTACAAAATAGACCTGAAAAAAGAAATGGACAAAACCACAATCATAGTAGGAGACCTAAATACTCCCTTAACAGCCATGGACAGATCATCCAAACAGAAAATTAATAAGGAAATATCAGCTTTAAATGAGACATTAAAGCAATTGGACATAATTGGCAATTACAGGACACTTCTTCTGAGAAAAAAAGTATACCTTCTTTTTTTGTGCACATGGAACATTCTCAAAAACTGACTATATGCTGGGACACAAAACTAGCCTCAGAAAATTCAAGAGAATTGAAATCATACCAAGTGTATTCTCAGACCACAAAGCTTTGAAATAGAAGATCAACTGCAAAAAGAAAGCAGAAAAAAATCACATATATATGGAGATTAAACAATATCTTATTTAAAAATGACTGGATCAAAAAGCAAATAAAAGAAAACATTACTAAATATATAAAAACCAATGACAATAAAAATACAACCTATCAAAATTATTGGAATGCAGAGAAAGCTGTAATAAGAGGTAAATTTTTATCATTACCAGCCTATCTTAAGAAAGAAGAAAAATCACAAATAAATATCCCAACATGCCAGCTTAAAGAACTAGAAAAAGAAGAACAAAAATATCCCCAAAGCAGCAGAAGAAAAGAAATAATAAGAATTAGAGCACAGCTAAACAAAATTGAGAACAGAAAGATAATAGAAAAAAATTAATGCAAAAAAGAGCTGGTTCTATGAAAAAAAAAATCAACAAAATTTACAAACCCCTGACTAGACTAACCAAAGGACAAAATGAGAGGACAAACTATCCAAAATCAGAAACAAAAAGGGAGAAATTATGACTGATACCACAGAGATACAAAGATTCATAAGAAAATATTATGAAGGGTTTTATGCTACTATATTTAACAACCTGGAAGAAATAAACAAGTTTCTAGAAATACATAGTCTACTTAGACTGAACCAAGAAGAACTGGATAATCTAAATAGACCAATCAATAGGAAAGAAATTGAAATAATAATCTAAAACCTACCCAAGGGCAAAAACTCCAGACCAGATGATCTCACCAATGAGTTTTACCAAGCATTCAAAGAAGAATTAACATTTATCCTCCTCAGATTCTTCCAAAAAATTGAAGATGAGGCAATACTTCCCAACTCATTCTACAAGGACAATATTACCCTAATATCAAAGCCTGGTAAACAAAACACGTGCCCACAAAACCTATAGACCAATATCTCTGATGAACACAGATGCAAAAATCCTAAACAAAATTTTAGCAAATAGAATACATTAAAAAGGTTATACAACATGATCAAATGAGATTCATCCCAGGAACACAAGGATGGTTCAATGTATGAAAATCAATCAAGGTGATACACCATATAAACAAAAAGTATAGTACTGGAAATTCTAGCTAGAGCAATCTGGCAAGAGATAAAAAACAAAAGGCGTTTAAATTGGTAGAGAAGAAGTCAAACTGTCACTATTTGCAATGACATGATCCCATATATATAAAATTCTAAAGACTCCACCAGAATAGAAACAATAAACGAATATAGTAAAGTCACAGGATACAAAATCGAAGTACAAAAATCAATGAATTTCTATAAACAAACAATGAATCTTCAGAAAAAGAAATGAGAGAATCAATACCTCTTGCAAACACAACAAAAAGATTGACATACCTGGGAATCAACTTAACCAAGAATGTGACCAATTTATGCGTGGAAAACTACAAGACACTTTGAAAGAAATTGAAGAGGGCACAAGGAAATGGAAAAATATTCCGTGTTCATGGCTAGAAAGACTTAACATTGTTAAAATGGCCATGTTACCTAAAGCAATATACATATTTAATGCAACTCCCATCTAAATCCCACAAACATACTTTTTCAAAATAGATTTAAAAATGATCAGATTTGTATAGAACCACAAAATACCTCAAATCACCAAAGCAATACTACATAGAAATAATAAGGCTGATGGTATGATGCTCCCCAATTTCAATTTATACTGCAAATCATCAATAATCAAAATAGCTTGGTATTGACAAAACAAACAAACAACAACAACAAAATCAGACACACAGACCAATGGAACAGAATTAGATTCCAAGAAATAAACCCACAAATATATGGACAAATAATTTTTGATAAAGGAGTGAAAAATATGCGATGGGAAAAAGAAAGTCTCTTCAGTAGATGGTGCTAGGAAGATTGGAAAATTATACGCAAAAGAATGAATCTGAGCTGTGACCAGTCAACACGTAGGAAAATTAATTAAAAATTTATTAAAGACCTCCACATAAGACCCAAAACAATAAACTGTATGGAAGAAAATTTTAGTACTAAACTTAATTGACCTCAGGCTCCAGGATGACTTCATGAACCTGACCTCAAAGGCAAGGGAAGTAAAAGCAAAAATAAATGAATGGGACTACATCAAACTAAAAAGCTCTGCACAGCAAAAGAAACTATCAATAAAGCAAAGAGATGCCAACTAAATGGAAGAAAATATTTGCAAAGAACACATCTGATAAGGCTCTAATATCTAAAATATATAAAAAACTAGTGTGACTCAACAACAAAAAAACGAACTACTCAATCAAAAAGTGGGCAGAGGACCTGAAGAGACACTTCTCCCAGGAAGATATACAAATGGTCAACAGATATATGAAAAAATGCTCAATCTCATTAGCTATCAGTGAAATGCAAATCAAAACCACAATACAATACCACCTCACACCTGTTAGAATGGCTATTATCAACAAGACAAGGGATAAGAAGTGCTGGGGAGTCTGTGGAGAAAAAGGAACTCTCTCACACTGCTGATGGGAGTGTAAATTGGTACCACTGCTATGGAGGACAATGTGGAGGTTCCTCAGAAAATTGGGAATGGAGTTACCATATGACCCAGCAATCACCCTTCTGGGTATCTACCCTCCAAATTTAAAAACCTTAGTACACAAAGACTTATGTACCCTAATGTTCATTGCAATGCTGTTCACAGTGGCCAAGACAAGAAACAACCAAAGTGTCCTTTGATAGAGGACTGGACAAAGAAGCTGTGGTACATGTACACAATGGCATATTACTCAGCTGTAAGAAAAGATGAAACACTACCATTTGCAAAAAAAATTGATGAGCCTTGAGAACATCATGCTAAGCGAAGTAAGTCAGACAGAAAATAACCAAGACTTCACTCATATGTGGAATATAAAATTGAAAGCAACGAAGGAAAAAAAACTCATGGACACAGTCAATAGTTTAGTAGTTTCCTATGGACAAGGGGGGAAGGGATGGAAGAAGAGGGAGGGGGAGCCAAATATATGGTGATAGAAAAAGAAGTAATACTGGGTGGCGAACACATAATGCAACACATAGACGATGCAATGTAGAATTGTACACCAGAAACCTAAGTAAATTTTGGTAACCAATACCACCCCAATAAGTCTAACTATAAAAAATAAAACAAAGAAAAGAAGAACTCCAGTCTTGGACAAGAAGTGGTGAGATTGGTTCCCGGTGGTCAACAAGTGAAGGTCCAGGAAATAAAACAAGTTAGAACCTGGGACAAGGGGGATAGGTACAGGTAGAGATTTATGAGAGTACAGCCACATGTCTTAATACCAGTCCTTAGCACTGACATTTATTGATCATTTATTATGAGCTGATACTATAGTAAGCATTTAACATGCATAATTTATGTCATGTTAACAATGACCCATGATACAGGCCCTTTGAAGATCCACATTTTACAAATGAGAGTGGTCAAGACTTGGTAAGCAAGTGGTCACGTCATTATTAAAATTCAGGCATTCAGAGTCCAGGGTCCAATCTCTTCCCACCATATCATCCAGGTGTCATCTTAATCGACCCACCTTTTTTTTTTTATTAGAGTGGAATGGTGCCAACTCTCATAGTTTTATTCTTATTCACCCTCTTTGTTTTTTCCTATCTTTTAGGCTTCCCTGTTTTGTTTTGTTTTTTTAAGAAAAGAGTCACTTTCCTAATCCAAATCCCTTTTCCAGGAAGAGTCAGGGCACTAGCACATCCATTCCTAAGCCAATATTTCGGATCAAGGCATAGGATAAGGGCTTTCCATGTACAAAACAATATCTCCTCATCTCTCAATGTGGTTATCCACTCTCATTTACAAACAGTATATGCTTTGCAAATGACTTGATCCATCCACACCTACAGCCTCTGCTATCAGCTGCCATCTACCATGGAAGAGCTGTCCTCTATGCATCCACCCTCCACAGCTACCAGTGCACCATTGGTCGAACACAAGACACTGACAAGGAAGAAGTTTCTATGAAAATCAGAAGGTAGTTTTCAGGATGGAATAGAAGAAGTACCCCCATTGCCATGTCCAGTGTCACTTCTAGGGAACTAAATATTCTCATATTTCAAACACCCACAAATATGCATCTTTGGCAAAGGTGACTTACTATCCAAATACCTCATAAGGAAACATTTCCCTTATTGAAGTCACTACACTTTAATTTTTGGTCCTTAGCTTTCTCAGATCTTCAGGGAAATAATTTTTTGAAATTTATTATTTATTTTCATTATTATTGTTTGGCAAATACATTCAGGGTGGACACATGTTAACTAATCTTAAAGACAGATGTGCATATTTTTTAAAAATAGAAATATGCTATTTTATATTTAAAAATGTAACAGTCAACAGAACAGCATGTTGTATCTAAGATGGACTTGCCAAGACAGAACCCATGGATTCCTGTCTCCCTGACTCACATGATTCTTACTCATATTTTTTCTTGTGTTTTTCCTTTAAACTCAAATTTCCTTTATTCTAATTACAAAAATATGATAGGAATATATATGAAACATATATTAGTAAAAAATAAAATGAAAAAGAAAATAACGATACCTGGTAATCCCACCATCTAGTAATAACCACGGTTAACATCTTCCAGAAATTTTAATATAAACACTTATATGTATAAGCCAGATGTCACTTGGGTTTCTCTGCTCCTTATTATCTTGATAAGATGACTTGTTCTTTTATTTCATTACTTGCCTCAAGATTTTGGCAGCATCCCAGGATCTCACATTCTAATGATCACCTGTGACTCTGAGTTCCTGCTTCTTCTAAATTCTATTCTCTACTCTCTGCTTACAGCTGTTCCTTTATTTTGCTTTGGCCATAGACCCAAATGTAGAATTAAGTTTCTTCTCTTGATCATCCATACAAGGATTTTCAATGTGTAGCCTACTTCACTTCAGGATGTGAAGACTATTATACGTGAATGCTAAACATTCTTTTTCTGAGAATTCTTTGGTCTTTAAGCCATGTTACTGAGCCATACACTTTCTCTCCTCTTCCCATTCTGTCTTTACTTTCACCCTCTCACAAGCAGAAGCCATAATTCTTCACTTTTATTTTCTAATACAGAAATTCAGTTGTCTAATGATCTTGCCCACAAACTTAACTTCAAGAATTTTACTTTATATACACAGAGTCTCTCCCAAAGCTTTGAGATTGTTATTTATGAAAGGGGCTGTGTCTATTGGATAAGGTTCATTCACATCCCCATATGGAGCATGAAGCTTCCACTGAGATTTAGAGATGCAATACATGGAAAAGACAAAGAGAGCTGAAAACAAGACATTCAACATGATAAGAATTTCAAAGGAGATGTTAAAAAAATTAGTTTTCTAGTTCTTAAGCCCCTTTCCTCATATGAACAATATAAAAGAGACAAGAATGGAGATTAGGAAAAGTTTAGAAAGATATCATTGAATAAAGCAGTTAATCGGCTGTATGAATCCCCTTCCCAACCCGAAGTGGAGAGTAGGATGCTTTCCATTTCACCTCAAGTTCTTGGTTAAAAGGAAAAAGCTTCAAGGACCACTCAGAATTGATTTGTTGTGTTCTCTTCAGTGAGAGAAACACGGTAGATTGATGTCTAATTTTTGCTTGAAAAACTGAAATGCTGAGATGGGCAAGATGCCCTAGACTTGGGCCTGCCTGCCTCCAGGGACAAAGAAGATGAATTCCCCCATAGACCAGATATGGCCCCACAGTCAGGGCAAGCTGGTTAGACCATTAATGCAGCCCACAAGGAATTTCTTGGTACTTTCAGAGTCACTCTCTGATGGGTTGCTGTGAGGAGAGTGAACAATTGAAAAGAACCCAAGATAAACTCATGGGAAATACAATCAAATGAGCCCAGTGGGGCCTTGAAAAGCCCGGCAAAGAGTCTCCCAGGGAAAGAGAGTTTTGACCTCCAGTCAGGCCCCAAGAACAGGGCAACTGTCATTACAGAATCCATTAAAAAGTTCCTGCTCCCTTACCTCTCCCCTGCTCCACTGGAACCCTGAAAGTGTCAAAAGTCACAGTTCAAAAAAATGGGAAGTGGGAGAAAAGTGAGGAAACAAATTAACGAATGAGGAACAAAGAACCACCAGCCCTTCCAGACTTTTCAACTACCGAGGGCCCAAGTTTGATAAAGAGAAAAGTTTTATTTTAAAATTAGATTCTAAGTTTTGAGGATAACATACTAAGAATGGTTAAAAAGATGGAACAAATCGAAGAAAGCATAAACATCCCTAAGCTTCTATCTATAGGAGTTCCCCCTACCTAATAAAGAAGTAATGGAAGACAAAACTAAAGATCCCAATTGATGAATTTCCCTATGTTGCATTTCCTATTCTGTAACATTATTTTTCAATTATTAACAATTAAAATAATTGTTAACAAATAATAACAATTCTTCAACCAATGTCATTGATCTTCAGTTATTTTTTATTTTTCTCTATATACATACAACACTGATATAATTATTTCATATATCTTTAAGTATTTCTTTAAGAAAACTGCGAGGTTGCTGGATCAAAGATTAGATTCACGATTAAAACATGAGTGATGAATTGTCAAATTCACACCAATTTACGTCATCCACGCATGAGCTTGCCATAGATACATTAGAAACTTCAAGTTCTGCCACTTTCAAGTAACTTTGCTCTTCTGACCCTAATCCCCTGTGGGTTGATTTATAATGTAATGCTCAAAGGACACAATTATTTCTCAGTTCTTGAGGTGATGCTTCACCTCATTCTTGTTCCTATACTTATAAATGTATTTCAGAAATCTAACCTGTTCACATATTAGCACCTGCCTTTATGTTGTTTGAATAGTTTTTATAATTACAAGATAGAACTAAAAATGCACTATTATTTGTATATCTTTGATAGATTACCTTTGATATTTGGGTTGGGAAAACAAATTTAGCAGACCAAATTTTTTTTCAGTAGATAAAATCAAATTTCCTGTTTTCCTTCTGAGAAAGCTGCAACTGCTTCTCCTGACTTCACAACCTCAACTAAAACTGCAGTTAGTGTTGATTCCGTAAACATAGCTTCGGCCTGAGGGGACAGTATGGGTAGCAGCTCTGATTCTGAACAGTACAAGGAATAGGACTGCTATGGGTTTTCTAGGACTTTGAAAAGTTCCCCCACCACAGGGGAAGTGGATACATTTTTTTAACAATCTTAAAAACAGTTTCAAAACAGGATTTCAATGAGCAGTGGTGTCCTTTGTCTATAATTGGCTATGAAATACCTTCCTATGAAATATAATTCCTAGCTGGCTATTACTTGTCATGTTCCCTGTGCTTGATAGGGAAAGTCCTATTTTTACCAACTTTCTGCACTTAATTTTCATTATCATTCACTTTTCCAAATTTCTTAGGGTGAAAATAGCACTTAATTGTCAAGGGGATTAAATGAATTGTAAATAAATGTTATCTACTCCCTGAAACTTACCTCATGCGATGTTATAGATTTACCAGGTCACACAAAACATCAAATATATGAGCCTTGAAGGGGAAGTCTCCATACTAGTATATGAAAAAAATTCTTAAACTCCAGAAGGGAATGAACAGATGGATACTTTTGGGATGCGTGTGTGTGTGATTTTTGTTTTACATTTCTTTGGCTCAGCAAGAGAATGCATTTTCTTTAAAGTATGGTAGCTGAAGTGAAGGATAATATTAAACTAAACCTGGAAATAAAAAGCGAGAAGTAAACAGTTTAGCAAAAATGCAGTTCCATATGCCAGTTTTGAAAGTTTCATTATGGAAACACTGATTTAAAACAATGTGGGCATGAACTAAGACACAAAAGGTAAATAGTGACTGATGTAATAGAGAATATTTTTTCTTACTTGAAGGGTAGATGCCATTTTAACATATTCATATATGTATTTCCAGGTTTTATTCATTAAGAAAATTTAATATTTTAATAAAGTTTTATAAAAGTAATTATAGATTGGTGATTTTCCTCCTTTGTAATGATTTATTACATAGAAAGTAAAACACTGAGTAGCTCTAACAGTGTGGAGAACTGAATCTCTTAACGTAAAAGAAAAATTCTGGGTTTATAAAACATATCTGAGGAGAAAATTAGAGTGAACTCCTTGCCACTGCAGAGCTAATTTAGCAGCAGCCTGAAATGGTAAGTTGGTAATTTAGATTTCTATAGCTGTCCTACAATTGATGGGCTGAAGTACTAAGGCTCATATATTGACAAGAAATGCGGATTTTAGCCCCATGAAGAATGTGCTTAAACTGACACTGGCATTGAACTCCAGAAGGGTTACACACTCTGTGAAAAGACCCCCTGAGAAAATCCACCATGGCCAATTTGGCAAGCTGCGTGAAGCTTGCTACGTCCAGCACTCGGGGAAGAGTAGAAAAAGGAACAAGTTTCTAACCAGCCACACGCACAGAGTGATGATCAAATTTACACTATCAGCTAGCGCAGAATCTCAGCTCCAAAATTAATGAGTCTGGTGTTGGACAGAAAATCCTCAAGTACCTTTAAAACACACACAAAATAGAGATGCAGAAAAAAACAAAGGAGATTCTCTTAAATTTTCCTTCTTAGGTATGTTTCAAAAATTGTTCAGTTGTTATAGTTTATTTTTTGTATGTTTGTGGTTGGATGTGAGTCTGTAATAGTCCAGTTTTACATGTTGCTGGAATCAGATAATGACCTACTTTTTATGTAAAAAAAAATCACCATTCCAAAAAAAAAAAGTCAATGTGAAAAATGTCAAGATGTGCTTGTGAGAAAAACATTTTGAGGGAAAATCAACCGATACAGTCAATAAGAGGATTAATGCCCCCCTCCAAGAACTGGAGGTAATAGAATAATCTGAATGAAAACAGAGAACAAGAATATCTAAAGTTATTAAATATTTTAAAGCAATAATAAAGATAATGAAATGAATAACACTGTGTAAAAGAACAATCTAATCAAAATAACTTAATTGAGTTTCTTTCTACCAAAAAATTAAAATTAAAAATGTGAGGGATGGACTAAATGCCATTAAACATAGTAGAAGAGAGAATCAACAAACAAAAATATAAAATCTTGAATTTTTCAAGGAATATAGCATCTTGAATTACCTGAATTGTGGAAGAGAAATGAAGCAATATGCAGGTAGATTTAGGCAGTCTAAAATATGTAAAATTAAAATTTCAGAAAGAAAAAATAGAGTATAAGGAAAAAGGCAACATTCAAAAAGATAACAGGCAGAGTATTTTTCAGATTGATTAAACACATCAACTCTCAGATATAGGAATTCCAGTGGATCCTAACCAGGATAGATGAAAACAAAAGCCTCACTTAGAAACATCATAGTGAAATAATAGAACACCAAAAGACAAGGAGAAGGTCTCAAGAACAGCTAAAAAAAAAAAAGATATTTTAAATAAAATAATTATACTGATAATTAACTTCTTATCACCAAAGAGAGAGAGCTGAAGTCAATAGAATAATATCTTTAAATAAGTTTATATTAATAACTGTCAGTGTAGGATTCTATAAGTAGTTAAACTTTTATACCAGAGAAAAGATAAAATAGACATTTTCAGACAAGCAAAGATTGAGAGTTATTTCTTTAAAGATGTTTGATGAAAGAACTCCTTAAGAGAACAATTAAATAAGGAGAAAATGAACTCTGGATTGAAGAGTAGAGTGAAGAAAAGAAACAATGGTAAACAAATGATTGTTATAATGAGGGATAAGTCTAAAGACCATTGACTGCTAAAAATATTTTTAAAAATTCTTCTCAAAAAAACTTAAAAAGTAAGGTGGATCTGAAATGCTAGAAAAGAACACCATGAGAGATGGAATTCTCTGAAGAACTAATGTACTTTGAGTTCCTTCTAATGTTTAAGACAAAAGTAGAAATACTGATTTGCTGCATTAAATATAAATATTAAAATTTTAAGATAAGCATGTTAAAATAAAATATGTATTTTTACCTCAATAGATGAGAGAAAAGAAAATATACAAGAAAAGTAAAAGCAAGGTAAATAGAAAATACAAATTATTCCATGTAAATTTAAGCACATTAATTGATACAGCCTCTCAAATTAAATTTTATTTTAAGAATTCAAATATTTGTCATGGTAGTTATTAATGTTTTCCACTAAGTATTTCTTATTTATATTCTGGACTCATGGTTTGAATTTTACTTGTCTGCCCCCTAGGAATGAAGTGAGACTACGTAACTGGTTATGATCAATTTTGCATAAGCTGGAGTGATATGTGCCACATTGAGGTGGAATGTTAGCACCCAGTGCATGATACTCAAGTTTTCTATTTCTTCTGCTGCAACCACTAGCAGTGCTACAGAGAGTGGCTGCTCTGAACCTCAGGGAAGGATAAGGTGGAGCAGAGATTTCCAGGGAGACATGATGAAACTATAGCTCGAGAAGAAGTAAATATTTGTTGTTTTAAGCTGTTGAAATATTCGAGGTTTTTATTATCACAGCATAACATAGCTTATTTTCACTGATATTACAACAAAAATATGTAAAATTATACACTTTGAAAGTAAAAAGGATGAGAAAAAAGATACAGAAAAGCATTAATCAAAAGAAAACCAGCATATTAATATTAATGTTAGAAAAATAATCTTTAAGACAAAAAATCATTACAGGTAAAGAAATAAAGAAAAATATTCTTGTATAAAAATAAAATAAATAATTTGTCAGGAAAATAATAATCCTAAATCTAATATCATAGCCTCAAAATACATGAAGTCAAGATGGACAATAGAATTACAAGGTAAGATAGAAAAATTCACATAAGCCAATTTCTGCAATTCCAGTTTCCTTTGCTGGGAAATGGTGGACTGCTGTCCATATCATCTATGACTGAAGAATGGCATGTGAATGGCAATTTCTAGCAGGCCTCTGGGAAAGGATATTTTTTTCCTAATAAAAAGTCAGCGATGCCTTTCAAGCCTCCACCCTTTTTTCTGTCTTTGAATGAGATTTTGTGAGAAAGTGATGGTTGAAGTAGCAATAGCCATTTTTTCTTCAGGGCTCTTATTATATGGTATTTTATAAGACCTCACTTTTTATTCCAGTGTTAATTGCAGCCTAAACCATCCTAATAATTCAAAGGTGAACTTGCGAACTTGCCTTGTTAGGCATCACGATCAAGATATAGTAATTGAAATAGCATGGTATTAATGAAGAAACAGACAAATTGGCCAATGGAAGATAACATAAAAATATGTGAACTTGATGTATAACAGAAGTGGCATTACAAGTAAGTACTAGTAAATAAATAATCATGAGAAAACTCAATTTGAAAAAATATTTAATATTCTTACTTAGAAATATTAGCTTCCTACCTTCTAGAATTATTATTTTTGTAATATTGAAAATCATATTTCAGGAGTAATAAAGACATTAGTATGGAGAGAGAAACTTTAAAATATTTATGTTATGTATATTTTACCACAATTTTTATAAAACAATACATGCTTATGGACAAAGATTTAATAATCAATACAAAATTATGAAGTTAAGTTTAAAACAAGAATATATTGGAGAGTATCTTTAAAAGCTTGGATTAGAGAAGGATTCCCTAAACACACAAATCACAAACTGTAAAAACAAAGAATAGTAAATTTAATGATATTAAAATTAAAATCTTCTATATAAGACAATCCAAAGTTGAGAAGCAAAGCACAGACCAGAAAAGCTATTTCCTACATTTATAACTGACAAAGAATCCATATTTAGAATGTCTTCATAGCCATAAAAGATAAGCAAACAACCTTTTTTTTAATGGTGAAGGCTAAGTGCTTAGCAGAAAGAAAAGCTTAATGACTAATAAACGTGTGGAAAGACACTCAATCTACCAATGACAACGAAATGAAGATGAGAACAGCAATGAATGCCTCTTCACACCCATCAGTTTGTCAAAAAGTAATATCTCATCATAATAAGTGTGTGGAGGACGTGGGGTTTGGGGACTCAGATACTAATTATGAGGGTCTCAGATACTGACTGGTATGGCCTGTGAATGGATATTTCCAACATGTTTTCAACTTGCAGATGTTCAGACTCTACAAATGAGGTACACATCCTGAAAATGTACCCACATCCACAAGAAACTATATACCAAGGTCTTCACTGCATATTGTATAGAACAACAAAAAAATCAGATAAACAGAAAGACTCATGCATGAGTCATGGAGAAATTATCCTATATGCATGTAGGGGCTTACTACACAGCAGTTAAAGTGAATGAATATCCTAGGCCTAATGTATCAACATAGATCTGTTCTGAAAGTGTTCTGGGTTGAGTAAAAAAGTAAGTTGTGAATGTAATACATAATTTTGGTAAATTAAAAAGATAATATTATATATATGCTTAAGTGTCAAAACATAAAATTATTGATGTAAAATTTATGAAAATTTCAACACTGGTTATTTTGGGATATATGGGAAAGGAATATATATTTCAAATATATCTGTAATATTTTCTTCTTCAAAAAAAGAAACATCTGAAAGAAATAAATGCCAATGTTTATTAAAGGTTAGAATACTTGGATCCTGTGTATTATGTTTGAAATGTAAGTAATTATTTTGCATATTTGAAATATTATCAATGTATACATATTTTAGAATAAATATGAATAATACATTACAAAATAAACAAAACGTTAAATAAAATGTGTTATTAATGAAGGTGAAAAATTTTAAATATTATGGTTGGAAGGAAGACATCTATTCTGTTTTAGAGTGGAAAGAAAAAAAAGGAAGATCTATTAGGTGTCTGCCCTGAGTCTGGCATGTGCCCACTACTTTGGGAAGCACCTTTCCAGGTTATCAGACTCAGATGCAGCTGAGTTCAGTGCTCTGAACAGGTTTGCACGTGCAAGTCTGGGAACAGGTGGGAGAGGTCAGGAGTTAACTCCAGGAGAGGTAGCAGAGGGTGGAGCCATTGAGAGCTGACCTGTCAGTGGGTTAGGCCACCTCCAACAATATCCATGAAGGGCCATGCTCTGAACTTAAGAGCCTGGAGAAGCAAACAAGTTCCAGTGTCTTGTGCTGCTGTTGTCACATTGGTCTGATGTTGCTTCCTGGGCCCCACATTCCAAAAGGCCTTGTGTCAATTTGGTTATTTTTTTGTTGCTGCTGTGGCGTGCTGGGAAACTTTGGGTGTTTAGGATAGACAGCCACATTCATCTTGAAATTGCCATCTTGGTACTACTAATTGTAATTAGTGAAGCAAACAGCAAAAACTTAAAAAAGAAATGCAATTATGGTATCTCAGAAATTATTATTTAGATTGTATTTAGGTAAACACAATCTGATTGTATGCACACAGCATTAACTTACACACCTAGAAGTCTTAGTCTTTATTCATATCAAAGACACCTGCCTAATGCAGGCTTTCATAGATGTTACATAATTCTTAGGTTTTCATGCTTAAAAATATATATTTTTATATCGTTATTATTTCTAGAACCTACACAGAGATGGCTAATTTATACATTTACTTCAGGAAGCTGAAGTAGTTTTGGAAAAGAAGTTCAGGCCTTCTGCCTAGGACCTGAAGAGCTGTTCCTGTCCCCATTGACTCTGTGGTGTCCGTGAGGAGAAAAATAATAAGCCTGCCATGCTGCTGATTAGGTTTGAAGCTTATATTATATTGGGGTGAGGGGGAATTCCCCTTTTAAAAACCTCATTAACTCCTGGATATACATATCCTTCTGTGGTAAAGGAAGCATGTTTGGAATGGAAGGAACAAATATGCAGGAAGTTTATATGTCCATTTTATACATACTAAAATCTGTGGTTGTGAGAAAACCGAAAGTATTCAGCACAATGACATTCTCATTCATGTCATTCCACTTGGCTCCTGGGGAATATAAACGAGTCGTCTCCAGTGGAAATGTCTCAAACTCCCATTGGGAAATCACCAGGAGAAAATAGACACAACAGAAACATATTTAATTTTTAAATGTCATCTAAAGACCACAAGAGTCTGTGATATGAAAGACCCAAATTCCTCTTTAGTCTACGTAAGCGGAATGGTCACCATATTATCACAACATATTAGGGCTTGAAAAATCAGAAACAGTGCAGCTGGTATCTCAGTGCTGCCATGTTTTTTGCCTAAATATTCCCAGAGATGACTAAAGGCATCACTGGCCATCCTGAGTTACTAACGTGGAAAGCAATATACCCAACTGGTTTAGCTCTCCAGCGTTGGAGATGGACAACCCCAGCATGTTCTATTTGGGTAATTTAGGCCTGTCCCTGAACCTTTGTAAGCCCGGATGGGTCCTTAAGGCATATGCCTCCACCTCTGGAAGCTCAGGTCTCTCACCTGTAAGATTAGACTATCTGTCATGCTTCCCTTGTGGGCTTGTTGAAGTGTTTAACATTTAGCCCTCAGGCATGTTAGCTAGTATTCTTTTTAACATGTCTCCAGAGAAGAGCTATGTTTAGAGGATAAAGTGACACCACATATCACATTTTTGGCATGCCTTTCAGGCAACAGATCAAAGGTTTAGAGTTTCTGAATGTTTGCAGCCTGTCTCAGTCAGGCTTTCCTCTTGCCCTCCTCCTCTAGTGTCCCCAGTATTGTGGGAGCTCTCATGAAGAATTCTCAGCCAGCCAGTCAACATACCATGTTGACCTGAAAGTTCAGTCATCTGAAGACTCTCTGACATGAGCATGAGTCACCTTACTTTCTGACATGAGCATGAGTCACCTTATTCTAAATGTTACAATCTATGAAGCCAGTGCTATTTATTGCATAGACTATGGGGCCTCAGCTACATGGAATTATGTCTCCTTAAAAAATTCTAGTCATGTGTTAGTCAGACCACCCCTAGCTCTGAAAAGAGAGCTTACCTCCAGATTTTGCACGTAGCTTATGAGAACTTCCAAGTAAACAGTGGTAGGCCACACTCTTCTGGCTGTATGGTCATGAATGGATTTTCATAAAACAGTCTCTTCCACCCTATGAAACTTTTGCATCTTCTAGGGCCACTGGGAACATCTGAAACTTCTAGATCTTCCTTAAAAAAATTCCTGCCAGAAAATTTTTGTTTAATTTTTTTAAGTGTTAAATTTATTGATGTGACATTGATTAGCAAAAATTACTTAGCTTCCAGGTGTACAATTCTACAGCGCATTGTCTATGTGTTGCATTATATGCTCAGCAACCAGATTCAGTTCACCATATCACCATAAATTTGATTCCCCCTTCCTCCTCTCCCACCCACTTCCCACTTACCCTCAAGTAACCACTGAACTATTGACTTATGCCAGGGAGTTTTTATTTCTTTGTTGCTTTCAGTTTTATATTCCACATATGAGTGAAGTTATATGGTTCTTGTTTTTTTCTGGCTTATTTCACTTAGCATGTTGATTTCAAGGTCCATTCATTTTGCCACAAATGGCAGTATTTCATCTTTCCTTGTAGCTAAGTAATATTCCATTATGTATATGTACCACAACTTCTTTATCTAGTCACCAATTGAAGGGCACTTTGATTGTTTACTTGACTTGGCTACCGTAAATAGTGCTATGATGAACAATGGGGTACATAAGTCTTTTCAGACTAAGGTTTTCAAAACTTTTGGTTATATATCCAGAAGGGGGATTGCTGGGTCATATGATAACTTCATTCCCAATTTTCTGAGGAACCTCCACACTGTCCTCCTTAGCGGTTATATCAAATTGCATTCCCATCAGCAATCTGCAAAGGTTCCTGTTTCTCCAAACCCTCTCTAGCACAGTATCGCTTGTCTTGTTGATAATAACCATTCTAACAAGTGTGAGTTGGTGTCTCATTGTGGTTTTTATTTGCATTTCCCTGATAGCTAATGAAGTTGAGCATTTTTTCATATGTTTGTTGGCCATTTGTATGTTTTCATGGGTGAAGTGTTTTTTTCAGGTCCTCTGACCACTTTTTAATTTTTTTTTTTGTTGTTGTTGACTCATACAAGTTCTTTATATATTTTAGACATTAGTCTCTAATCAGATGCCTTGTTTGCAAATAATTTCTCCCATTTGGTTGGATGTCTGTTTGCTATGTTGATGGTTTCTTTTGCTGTGCAGAAACTTTTTAGTTTGATATGGTCCTATTCATTTATTTTTGCTTTTGCCTCCCTTGACTTTGAGATCAGGATCATGAAATCGTCCTTGAATACTAAGTCTGTAAGTTTAGTACCAACGTTTTTTTTTGGTTTGTTTGTTTCTATAGAGTTTATTGCTTCGGATCTTAGATGGAGGTCTTTAATCCATTTTGAATTTATTTTAGTATACGGTGACAGTTCACAGTTCAAATTCATTCTTTTGCATATGGTTTTACAATTTTCTCAGCACCATCTACCAAAGAAACTTTCTTTTCTCCATTGTATATTTTTTGCTCTTCCATCAAATACTATTTGTTTATATATTTGTGGATTTATTTTTGAATTTCTGATTCTATTCCATTGGTTTGTGTGGCTGTTTTTCTGCCAATACAAAGATGTTTTAATTTTTGAGGCTCTGTAGTATAAATTGAAATCAGGGAACGTGATACCACCAGTTTTATTATTTTCATATAGTATTGCTTTGGCTATTGAAGGTCTTTTGTGGTTCCATAAAAATCTGATAATTTTTTTTATCTATTTCATGAAAGTGTGTTTGTGGGATTTAGATGGGAATTGCATTAAATCTGTATATTGCTTTGGGCACTATGACCATTTTAACAATGTTAAGTCTTCCTATTCATCAACACAGAATATCTTTATATTTTTTTGTCCTCTTCAATTTCTTTTAATAGTGTCTTAGTTTTCGATGTATAAGTCTGTCACATTTTTCATTAAATTAATTCCCAGGTATTTTATTCTTTTTGCTGTGATTGCAAAAGATATTGGTTTTCTCATTTCTTTTTCTGAAGAGTCATTGTTTGTATATAGAAATGCAAAAGATTTTTATGCAATGATTTTGTATCCAGAAATTTTGCTGTATTCATTTATTGTTTCTAATAGTTTTCTGGTGGAGTCTTTGGAATTTTCTATATAAAGGATCATGTCATCTGCAAATAGTGAGTTTGTCTTCTTCTCTCCCAATTTGGATACCTTTTATTTCTTTCTCTCGCCTGATTGCTCTTGCAAGATCTTCCAGTACTATACTGAATAGCAGTGGCAATGGGGGCATCCCTGTCTTGTTCCCGATTTTAGAGGAATGGGCTTCAGCTTTTCCTAATTCAGTATGATATTAGCTGAGCATTTGTCATATATAGCCTTTATTATGTTGAGGTGCTCTCTTTCTATACCCATTTTATTCAGTGTTTTGATAATAAATGGATGTTGTATCTTGTCAAATGCTTCTTCTGCATCAATTGACATGATCATATGGTCTTTATCTTTTATTTTGTTTATATGGTGTATCACATTGACTGATTTTCGTATATTGAACCATCCTTGTGTTCCTGGGACGAATCCCACTCGATTATGATATATAATGTTTTTTATTCATTGTTGTATTCTATTTGCTAATATTTTGTTTAGGATATTTGCATTTGTTTTCATCAGAGGTATTGGTCTATAGGTTTTTGGGTGTGTGTTTTCCTTACCAGACTTTGGTATTAGGGTAATGTTGACTTCATAGAATGAGTTGGGAAGTATTGCCTACTTTTCAAGTTTCTGGAAGAGTCTATAGAGGATAGGTGTTAATTCTTTTTTGAATACTTGGTAAAAATACTTGCTGAGACTGTCTGGTTTGGGGCTCTTGCCTTTGTGGAGCTTTTAGATAATTGTTTCCATTTCTTTATTACTGACTGGTCTATTTAGATTATCCATTTCTTCTTGGGTCAGTTTAGGTAGACCACATGTTTCCAGAAAATTGTCCATTCCTTGTAGGTTGTTAAATTTAGTGGCATAAAACCCTTCATAATAGTTTCTTATGTTCCTTAATATTTCTGTGCTATCAGTCATAATTTCTCCCCTTTCATTTCTAATTTCGGTTATTTGTATCCTTTCTTTTCATCCTTTGGTTGGCCTAGCTAGGTGTTTTTTGATTTTGTTGATTTTTTTCAAAGAACAAGCTTTTTGTTGCATTTATTTTTTCTATTGCCTTTCTGTTCTGAATTTTGTTTAGCTCTGCTCTGATATTTATTATTTGTTTCTTCTGCTGACTTTGGTTTTTTTCTGTTCTTCTAGTTCTATAAGATGGGATGTTAGGATGTTTACTTGTTATTTTTCTTTTTTCTTAAGATAGGCCTGTAATGATATAAATTTCCTTCTTATTACTGCGTTCACTTCATTCCTATAATTTTGATACATTGTATTTTCATTGTCATTAGTTTATATGTATTTTTAATAGCTTTTATTTTTTCTATGATCCAGTTATTTTTTAATAACATGTTGTTTTATTTCCATGTATATGTAATTTTTTCTGTTTCCTTTTTGCAGTTGATCTTCAATTTCAAAGCTTTGTGGCCTGAGAATGCACTTGGTATGATTTCAGTCTTCTTGAGTTTGCTGAGGCTAGTTATGCATCCCAGTATATGATCTATCCTTGAGAATGTTCCATGTGCACTAGAAAAGAATGTATAGTCTTGTAATTGTCAACTATATCCAAAATCTGTAATGTATAATATAATTTAAAGCTGACATTTCCTTATTTATTTTCTATTTGGATGATTTGTCCATGGCTAAGCGGGTGCCTAGAACCCCCACTATAATTGTGTTTTTGGCAGTTTCTTCTTTTAGTTCTGTTAGTAGTTGCTTTGTAAATTTTGGTTCTTCCTGATTGGGTACATGTTAATGAGTGTCATGTCTTCTTGTTGTTGTGTTATCCCTTTTATTACTATGATATGTTTGTCTTCATCTCTTGTTACCTTTTTTATCCTGAAGTCTATTTCATCAGATATTAGTATGGCAACTCCTGCTTTTCACTGGATTCCATTTGCTTAGAGTATTGTTTTCCACCCTTTCACTTTCAGTCTGTGTTTGTCCTTATGGCTGAGGTGTATCTCTTGGAGACAGCATATGGATGGGTTTTGTTTTTTAATCCAGTCTGGTACTCTGTGTCTTTTTATTGGTGAGGTCAGTTCATTTACATTTAGGGTGATGATTGATGTATGAAGATTTCCTATGGCCATTACTTCCTACCATTTATTTTGATTTTTTGTTTCAGATTGAATAGACTTCTTCAGTATTTCACGAAATGCCAGCCTCATGGTGGAGAATTTCCTCAGCTTTTGTATGTCTGAATAGGTTTTCATTCCTCCTTTATATCCGAAGGATAATTTTGCTGGATGAATCATTTTTGGCTGGAAGCTTCTCTCTTATAATATTTTGAATATTTGATTCCACTCTGTTCTGGCTTGTAGAGTTTCTGCTGAGAAGTCTGATGATAGCCTGATGGGCTTTCCTTTATAAGTTAGAGTTGTTTTTTTTGTTTTTTTTTGTTTGTTTGTTTTATTTTGTTTTTTTCCCTAGCTGCTTTAAGAATTCTCTCTTTGTCTTTGACTTTTGACATCTTCAGTATAATGTGTCTTAGAGAAGATCTGCTGCTGTCCAGGTAGCTAGAGGACCTATTTTTTTGTTTTTAATTTTGGGTTTCAGATTTTTCCATAGGTTTGAAAAGTTCTTGTCTGTTATTTGCTTGAGTAAGCTCTCTGTAGAGTTCTGTTCTGCACCTTCTGCTATTCCTATTTTTGTAAAGTTGTTCTTTCTAATGGAGTCAGATAGTTCTTATAAAGCTCTTTCAGTTCTTTTGACTCTGAAATTTCTATCTTCTGTCTGTGTTGTTTCCATCTTCCAATCTTCAATATTACTAATTCTTTCTTCCATCTTGTTGGCCCTGTTTACTATGGTAGTTAGTTCACTTCTCAGTTCTTTTATTGCATTGTTTATCTTTCAAATATTTATTTGATTCTTTTTGTATTTTCAATTTATTTGTTAAAATGTTTCTTTTGTTCACGGATTTCTTTTCTGAGATCATCTACCTGGATCTGGGTACTCTGTCAACATTGTTTCAGCTCTCTGACTGTCTCAAGAACCTCAGCCTGTGTCACTTACATTATATGTTTCCAGATGTGTAAGTTCCTTTTCTGGAGAGTTTTCATTTTATTTTTTAGTGGCTTTGAATCTTAAGGTACTCATTGTATTTGATGTGTTCCTTTTTCTTGGCACGAAGGCTTTTTCCATGGCAGATGTAGAGAGGTCTTTCTGTCTTTCATTTTTCCTTCCTTCCTTCCTTCCTTTTCCTTTTGTTCCCCTTTCTTTCTTCTCTGCTCAGTTATTATCACTGTAGCATTTTCCAATAATTTTTCTCTTGATTATTCAAACTCCTATTTCTGGGAGCTTTCCTGTGCTTGTGTGTTGGAGTTTTCCTGAGCTCTACTGCCAGTTTCTGTGGGTGCAAAGTTAGTTGGAAAGGGTGCAGGTTTGTTTTGTCTTTCTTTCTTTTTTCTTTTTTTTCCCCCTGCTGGCTGTAGAGGCAAGCTTTGGGAGACAGTTAAGGGAAGCAGCCAGTCTCAATGTCTCTGGTTTCTGCGTGGGTGTGGGGGCAGTATGGTCTGAGGCTGCTTTGTTTACTGTTATAGTTCCCCTGGTTGCTGTCTCTGCAGCAACACTAGTCTGTTCATCAGGGAAGCCCAGGCAGGCTAGCACAGAACAAGCTGGGAGCAAGCTGTGATTACTTTGGTTGCAGGCCGAGTGCACACCACTGGTTCAGCCTTCCTCCCTTCTCCTGAGCCCATGTTTCACCAAGCACCATGTTTTATTTTGGTCAGCATTTCCATGGCAGCCAGCTCTCAGTTTCAAACTCACCCAGAGTTTATTTGTGGCACCATGCTGCAGCTAGGGGCCCTATTCTCACTCAGGGCAATTCAGATGCTTTTTTCAGCCTAACTCCCCCAGGGTACAGTGCTCCATCTGGGGCCCTAGTGTTCTGCATTTCAATCCCAACTCTCCCATGGTCCCACAGGTTTTAAGCTGCTGTCACCTCCAGTTTTGTCACCACTCGACCCCAAAACCACATAGGATTGTGTTGCTCTTAAGCCAGTGTCCCTTGGCTCCTTCCTAGTTCCCTCTGTCAGCTCCCAGTTGGGTCACAGTTTGCATTCTGCAGCTGTATCTCCCCTGCACTCCCTCCCTTTTCTCCCATTAGCCCCCCTTTCTCTGACCTTCAGGTGTTTTCTTGCGATGTGTGGATCTCTCAGCTGAGGCTCTGCCACTCAAAGTTTCCTGTGTTGGATCCCAGTTGTTCAAATGTATTTTCCAGGAGAGGTTTCAGGGATCTCCTCTCTTGTCACCATCTTGGGTACCTCCTCCTGGATACTTTTTAAAAAATAGATGTCATTTTTCATAGCAGTTTGAGGTTTTCAGAAAAAAAGTGTGCCAAAATTATAAAGTTCCTGTATACTCTCTCTCCCAACTCTAGTTTTTCCTATTATTAATATGTTGTGTTAGTGTGAGATGTTTTTACAATGGATGGACCAATAGTGATAGACTATTATTAACTAAAATCCAAAAATTGCATGACAATTTACCCTTGGTATTGTGCATTCTATGGGTCTTGACAAGTTCATAATGTTATATCCATTATTACTGTATCATATAGAATAGTTTCACTACCCTAAAAATTCCTCAAGCTCCACTCATTTGTCCCTCTTTCCAACCTCTAACCACCACTGATCTTTTTATTATCTCTATAGTTTTGTCTTTTCCAGAATGTCACATGGTTAGAATCATATACAATGTAGCCTTTTAATACTGGCTTTCTTCACTTAGTATAGGTATTTAAGTTTCTTCCATGCTTATCAAGAGCATCTTGGTTAATACCAATTTTTGGCAACTATGATGATAGATGCTATAAACATTTCCATGCAGGTTTTATGTGGACAAAAGTTTGGACTTTTTTTTTTTATTATTCAGACTGTCAGGATGCCCAGCCACACTGCTTTAAGCTGCTTTCATGGTAGCTGCTCTGTGGGGCTTCTCTGTCCTGCTGCTGCTGCCACCAGGGGATATCCAGAACTCAAGATGCCTGGAGCTTCTGCTGAAGAGTCAGGAGGGGTTAAGTTGGGTATAGAAAATCACTTCAAGATTGAAGGGCATGCAAGTGTCCCATGGGTGATGCTCCAGGATGGGATCTCCTTGACCTGAGTGCTGGTAGATGGAGAAGAGCATGTCAGATTCCTTAAGACAGGTATGAGTTTTATGGTTCGTGATATACATTCCAGATCATATGTAGTGGAAACTACATCTCCAGCTTACAGGTTTGATCATATCCAAATGGATATCACTTCAAAAGGAAAAATGAGAGCAAGATATGCAAGTTATATCAAAACATCAGAAGTAGTCAGATAGAGATATGCACTATCCTCTCAAAATTAAATCTTCAGGTCCACCTTACTATATTAAAAGAGAATCATGAGTTTGAATAGACTTTCAGATAAACTCAATGGTTACAATGATGGTTCTTCGATTGTTGATATTTGTGTTTCTGCCCAAAGTGACCAACACAAGTGATCCTGACATGAGATGAGAGAGGGAGCATCAATGAACTCCAACGATGGACAGCCTGACGTTTGTGAATACATGACAAGACTCTTTTCTTCAAAATCATCTGGCAAGTCTAGCAGTGGCAGTAGGCAAAAGTGGAGCTGGCAAAAGGAGGCAGTTGGGTGTTTCAGAGGTGGTATTTGTACAAACACAGCACTAATGTGGTGGCATCCAAGCCTTGAAGGAAAACCATGTGAAGTAACTCTATAAACTTGAGTCATCCTAAAGTTACTCTCTCATAATCACTTTGTGTGATAACCCTTCAATACATGTTCTATACTTGGTACACTGTTATCCTTTGTCTATATAAGGTCATATTGATGTCACTGAATTAATTACAGTGTACTATAGAAAATGGCATTAATTAATTATATGAAGTACATTACGTATATTGAAATTTCTTAATCCAGAAAAAAAATCTTCATATTTACTCTAGCTCTTCTGCTTCTACTTGCTTTATTTTTTTCATAGAGAGTACACAAAATGGAGTTTTCATTTTAAAGCTTTCTCATTAGAAAGGTTGGCTGGTGATAAGGGAAGCATGGGCTGTTGTCCTTTAGGAGTTCATTTACACTCTCTGGCCTGCAGTTTATTCATTTACTAGAGAAGTGGTAACAAAGAATTGTAAATATGTGTAAAGATAATAGTTACATAATAAGAAGTGGCCAACAAAGATATATTTTTTATTTCCCTGCACTCTTTACTCTCTCTTATCGTGTCTTTTATCTTTTCCTGCTGAAAAATTCAGAAAAATAGATTTCCAGATGATCTTCTGCTTTAATTTTCACACATTTTTTTTCAGTATCTGAGAATTTTTAGTATTACCCTGACTTGCATCCTTGATCAATATACCTTAAAAATTCTCAATGTACGCTGACATTTCTGTTTGGGCTCTGCACTTATGATGAAAGAGGAACAGTTAATTCCAAGGTGAGTCTTCATTGACTGGAAGTAGCTAGTTGCCTTCTGAATGGTGGGAACGGCTTGAAAGTACCCAGTGATGGGAAGGGAATATATTGAATATATTAATAGTAATGATGGAGTGCTCACTCCAATCATGTTCACTCATAATTGAGGTTTTCTTAGTGCTTCATATGATAGATCATGCTGTAGGTTCTATGCTAAAAGTTTATGCCAAGTTTGATGGCTCAGTGAGATGAGTTTAGTTATTATAGATCAGTAAGCACACTAGGAGCATGGTCTGGTCACTCTGATTCATAATTTTAGAAGCTGTGTATAATAGCAGCTATCATAAAAGATTAAGAAACAAATAATCTGTTTTACACCCAATTGCTTCACCAAATAAGAGAAGGACAATATAGAATGGAGTTAGCTGAATTGATCTGACGATCCATGAAAGGCAGTGAAAATAGTCCTTTCCAGACAGGCTACCAGAATTGAGAAAGATTTAATGTGATTTTCTGTAGCTATCTGTAATCCCTGCTTCAAGCCCTGCATTGGATTCCTGTGCTGTCCTGATAAGGTCATCATGGTCTGATCCCCACCTACCTCTCTTCTGCTTGGTTGTCTTTGTTTCAGAGTCTATATTTCAGACATTCAGAACTTTAAAAGTTTCCAGAACTAATAGTCTTCTCCCAGACCCTTTAAAAAATGCTGACCATTTTTTTTTCTAGAAAAGCCCAGCCCTCATCTTCATTATCCTCTTTCTTTACTACTTTCTGAGCAATTTCCCTACTCTGCCCCCAATGTGTTGGGTGTGCTGCCAATATTGGGCACTCCCATTACATCATTTACATGGCACTCTTCTCTTTGTGTTATACTTATCTTGTCATGTGTCTCCCTCCCTCTGCTGGAATGCAAGTCCCATGAGAGCAGAAGTCAGTTTGACTCCCTTATACCCATAGGGTGTGGCTTATGCCTGACATTGAGTAGGGTCTTCACAAATGAGTGAATAAATAAATGAACCTCAAATTAGACTCAAGAAGCTTGAAGCAAATGTAAAAATCTGAGGAACTATGTGAAGAGAAAAGAGTTCAGTATCATTGCTACTTATGCCACAACTGTAAGGATAAGCAATACAGACAGCAAAAGAATCTTCTTCCCCACATAAGCCTGGGCACACATTGCTGGTTACCTGCATAGCATCCAAAGGCCTCTTCTTTTTTACTAATAGCATCCCAAATTTGTTCAAGGAGACAGTGTTGCATATTTTAAAAATAAAAAGCTCCACTTATGATATTCCTTTGCAATTGGAGGTATCATTTCAGACAGCTCTCACCAGTGAGAAACAGATTTCTGGTGATTCAGGGAAAGTATGATTTTTCTGATAAAATGGCACCTTTCCTCTTGTGACTGCCCTTTTCCTCACTTTGCCTGAGATAAAAAGGGAAGGTGAACTACAATAACCATAAGGATGAGTTTGCATTCTAAGGAAGGCAGATTAGAAATATAGAAAGAGTCTCAAACTTTAATAATTTGATGGCACTGACCCTCAAATATATCATTGAATGAGGAAAACAAACTGCATAAGCCAAAGTAGATTGATTCGTGTTCCATGAAAAATCCAATTTCTAAACGACTCGGGCTCTTGAAATGATTGCATTTGAGTTTGGGGTAGGGTAAGCCCCAGATTTGAGTTCCCATTTTGTATAATATGTTGGGCCACAGGAAATTAGCAGGGCCTAAACATTTGGTCATTCAATATTCAACCTGTAGATGGCTCAGGCACCATTAGTCCTGCCATTATGAGGACAATCTAGTTAATAAATGTTCAGAAGTTTCAGTAAATCATATCAACAAGTACAACTACCCCCACATCTTTCCTATGGCATCTGCCTTCTAGTATCCCTTCCATGTTCTGCTCTTAGTATACTGGCTCCCTTTTTTGGCCCTTGTACAACAAGGTATGACCATTTGAACTTCACGTCTCTGTCAGCTTTTTGTGGAGCACTGGATCTGAGAAGTTC
Organism: Lyroderma lyra; assembly: GCA_004026885.1. Classification (NCBI taxonomy): domain Eukaryota; kingdom Metazoa; phylum Chordata; class Mammalia; order Chiroptera; family Megadermatidae; genus Lyroderma; species Lyroderma lyra. The sequence goes on along the minus strand of PVJL010001344.1, from coordinate 169,814 downwards.
ACATATATAGCACAAAATATTATCCAGACATGTTTATGCATCTTCCACCTGATACCAACTGTTAAGAGTGTTGTCCTGGAATCTCCAAGTTTGCATGTTTTACAAACTTCTCTTAATAGCCCTGGGAGGCCAAATGACTAACCTTAGCTGTTTTTTAGTGCGTGCACACGTGCACATGCACCCTACACGTGCATTGGAATTACCTGGGAAACTTACATTTTTAATTTCAATTTCCTATTCCTAGAAATTGTGATTCAGTTGGTGGAACCGAGAAATTTAAATTGTTAATAAGCAGCCATGTGGTCAGCTGCAGGTGATCTCTGAATTAGATTGAAGAAATACTGATGTATGATAGGCTTGAGGTAGCTCTGCCTAAATAAGAATAAGGCTTTAAGAAAGACAAAACTGGATTCAGGCCTGGAGAATAGGATAAGTAGTAAGAGCTATGGGAAGAGAAAATCGATATGAGAGAAAGGAACTGAAAATAGAAGGTTGAAATTATCAAAAGAAAATTTTCACCTCCATAGAAGTTTGGAACTGCTAATACTGTCCTTGTACTTTACAGTGACAGAATGTTAGTATCAAATTGTCTGCTTAGCTTGACAATTACATGCTTGTTATAATACATTGTTAAACCAATAGAACACAAGAGGCATAAGACATTTCATTATACTACTCAGTATGTTTAAAGGATTTAAATTAGGCTGGGTCGACACGGTCCAAGTTCTTACTGAGAATCAGATCATTGGAATTCAGACTATGTGTATGTGTAACCATGGGCAAGGTAAAGGTACGGTGTGTCATGATTCATGTTATATCTGTGTTGTCAAAAGAATTCTGATTTTAGAGAAAGATAAGACAGATTTAGAAAGAAGATTTTGTTACCTCTGGGCTATGGTCTTTTTATCCTTAGGTCAAAGCAGCAAGCATCATTTAAGGCTGAGTCTGAGCCTTCAGAAAACAAGGTTCATGATGGGGTGTTTGGACCAGGATCACAACCCAAGCTAAAGCTAGAACAGCTAGGGCTGCTTGCACGTAGTCCCACCGAAGCCAAGCTAATAAGGATAAATTGGTTCTTCCTGTTCACCAAGCTGAGGGTAATTAGGTCCCTGGACACCTTTTTCATTTACTTAACCATTTAACATGAGCTCTTGGCTACTATGTTTGGAGCTTAAACAGTGCTAATTTAAGGTAGTAGCCACATTTTTCTGTGTGTCCATCTATCCCTCTTTGCCTCTTTTCTTCCTTGCTTCCTTCCATCTGCCCTTCTTCTGTCCCTCTAAGGAATGCAGAGTGGTCTCTGAGTGGAGTTGTTCTGCCAGCAGAAGACAGACATTACTTGCTGTCTGGCCCTCTCTCTAGGGGTGATAAAAGGTATCACTTAATAAGACCCCAGCCTCAGCAATTGAGCTGAGAAATGGAACAGTATAGCTCTGTTCCTGGTTGGTGACTCCAACTGCCCTCTCCGAACTGACACAGCATGTCCAACTGGACCCCCTCCCTCCATGCCCCATAGGCTAGCTGATACAAGCACTTGTGCACTGAGGCTGTGACCCTTACTCTGAAGCTCAGTTTTATTTTGTTTTGTTTTTTTTGCCAAGAGCTGTCTGTTGGGCTAACTCAAGCTATTCTTTCAACCAGTAAAGGACTAAAGTATCAACGAAGGCTAAGGCTGGATTGCATTTCGCATGGACTGCTTATGGCTGCAATCTTCTATTGCTAAGACGACATGTTTCCTGAAATGTTATTGTTACCAGATTCAGGTGCTGCTTGCTGCCTTCAAAAGTCAAGAGACAAGGGTGGTGGGAAAAAAGGTAAGTTTGTTCCAAACGCCAGCATTCTGGGAGAATGGTGGACTCCTGTCCAAAGCCATCTTCCTGTTTTTCACATGGCCAAAAGATTTTATAGACTAAGAAAAGGCAGAATAAAGGAAAGGGGGAGATGGTCCAGCAATTCCTGATTTAAAAAAGAAAAGAAGGTGCTTCCCAATGGTTTCAGGGATTAGGATGGATTTTATGCAGATTTTGAAAAGACTTCTTCCAAATCAGTGTAAACAGAGTCATTGAAATGCATTAAGGAGAGAAACAAAGAAAAAAAGTTTTAAAAGAATTTAAGCTAAATTACATTGTTGAATCAACTAAACTTGGGGTGTAAAATCCTGAAAATAGAGAATATATTGTCACTTTTACAATGTCTTTGGCTATTTAGCGCAACCATGTGGCATCCTGGGATCCAACTATGATGAATCGCAGTTGGGTTCACTTTTGTTCTTTTACGCTTTAAAATGATCACTCACAACGCAATTTACTCTTAGAGCAGGGTGACTTGGCCTCTCATCCAAGAACCTCTGTGTTCTCCCATTCTGAAATAACATGCAAATGCCCATATGAATGTATGTACTCATATACACATGGGTACCTAGAGACATTCCATTGTTTCCATTATTCTCTCAAAGTGGTCACCACTCTAGACTCTCAGTGTTATGCTTTGGCTCAGGGTGTTCACACAAACACATGAAAGATTATTTATAAGATGCACAGATGAAAAATTTTTGTAGTATAATGTCTTAAAAAAATAAACTACTGATCAGAACAGCAATACTTCGGATTTTCAAAATTGAAGCTAGATTATTTTTAAATAGTTGATTTAAATAAATACATCACCCCAATAATTATGCAGGTGGCATGTTGATATATCAAAGAATTAGAAAGAAGGCAAGTTCTTAATATTCAGGAACTCATTTTAGCCACTCAGGCTTCTTTGTAATTCCACGTACTCTGCTATTCACAGCCCTGAGCCTCACTGTATAGTTCTGCTCCGCCTCCCATGTATGTTCCAGGCCCTAACCCTACCAGGAGCTCACCTAACATTGACTCACCTTCTAGCCTCAGATATGGCCACTTCCTCTTTGACTCTCTTCTGATTTCCCAAAAGGATAACCCCTCACCCTTGGTGCTGCTTGGTACCCTCACAGTCTTCTCTCAAATGCCTTCAATAGATAACTGAATGCCTTTGTTTGGTTGCCTGTGTCCTCTGAGGCTGAAAGTTTCTTCAAGAAGGAATTGAGTTTCTCTCACATGGGAGCCTTGGTGACTTGCTTTGGGCTGGGCTCATTATAGATGCTCAAAAAGAAATGTGGAATGAATAAATGGATGAATGAGTGCATGAATGAATGAACAAGTGATGGGTAAAGAGTTCATATGTCCACTTCATCAGGAGAGTACTCAAATTAAGAAACTTTTCTAGAAAATGTATGTATATATCAAAACTTTTACAATTTATGTTCGAAAATATTCTATCAGGAAAGCATAATATCTAGGAGCATGATATTATAAGACAAAATTTGGTTCTGACACAAATTAGTTCGGTAACCTTAGGCAAGTTGCTTAACTAACCCTTAGTTTTCTTATTAGTAAACTGGATGTAACAACAAATTATACTGGGAGAATATTAAAATCTCACATATCTAAAACTATTAGGGGAGACTGGGCTAAGTGAAAGCCCAATACTAAAGCCTATTTTACATAGAAAGGCCTTGAAAAAACTATCCACATAATATATTTTTTTCTTAGCATGTACATTTCTGTCTTCATCCACAGAAGATATTGGGTACAAGTAATGTGTGGTAACTATTCAGTGCTTTCAATGTGAACACCACATATTGACCTGAATACTAATCCACTCTTTTGTCTATATTGGTGTTTTGTTGTCTCTTGCATTGATATCAGGCCACTGTATGTTATTTTTTCCTATGATCATATATGATAGCCTAGACTCCCACCACATTTCTTTATTCCTGTAAATATCTTTCTACTGGTTTCCTAATTTCCTCAGCAACTCCACATTTCACTCTCTTTATAAGGTGTTTCAGTATCAACATAGACTTGTGACATTGGTTACACAAAGAAAATGGAGGATGATGGGTGGTATTGTTCTCCATCTCCTGAGTGTCCTTTACATTTATCTACACTATCTCTTGTCTTTCCAATACTTTCCTGTGGGGTTCTGTTACTTCTCAAAACTTTTGCCTCCACTTTATCCTAGAACTTTTTCTTTTACAGAAACATCCTGCCTTTTGCACACAAACTTTCTTAAAAATCCTCCATCCTAAAATGATCCAACAAATAAAGAAAAACAATCCTTACTTTGACCCTTAAAATCTAAAGGCTTAACTCTCCCTTACTTCATAGTTAGCTTTCTTGACCATTTTTGCTTTTAATCCTCATTTTACTCCTTGCCAAGCTTTCACTTATCTTTTTACCTCAGTATTCTACTAAAAATCCTGTCGCCAATTTCTCTGACAACCTTCTAATTGCCACATCAAGTGGCTCTTCTCATCCTGTGTAAGCTTTTGGAAACATTTATGGCATTTACTGACTCTGTTTATTCCTTAAAATTCTTCTCTCTCTTGGTTTCCATATCTTTACCTCCCTTTTTTTATTGTTTTAACCACTCTCATCATTTCCTCTGTTTATATTCTGACTCTTTCCATTACCCAAGATTCTTTGCACAGCTACTTTTCCCACCACATACCTGTCCAGAACAATCTCACTCTCAAACATAACTCAAATGTTACCAATCTGTCTGTGCTCCCAAATCTCTCTCCAAACTCTCTTCTTACCCTAGAGTCCAATTTATAGCTAATGTACTCCCAAATATACCTTAAGCTTGACATTACAAGAGCATAACTCATCACTAGGTGACTCTGAACAAAACCCATCTGACTCAATCTAGAACACACCTTGAATCTACAGACTATGAGTTAGATACCTGACCAAACCGTATTTATGATTTTGTAACCTTGGACAAGTAACATTGTCTTGCCTGGTCTCAACTTCCTCATTAGTAAAGAGGAAAGACTACTAGTGAGGATGTATGTATGTATGGGGATGAACTAAGATAAAATATGTAAAATCTGAAGTACAAATACAGACCCTTTGCTCTGCATTTTGCTTCATCACCTTGCCAGTCAAGGGCATTTATGTTCATTATTCTTCTCTATTCTGTCCTGACCTTCTGAAACAAAATCATTTTCCTCACATAGAAACTCCCTTCCTTGAAGTATAGTTATATACAGTCAACCCCCATATAACACAGCACTGCTAAAACATGGTCTCTCTCTAACACAGTTCAAGAATTGGGGGAACCCTCATAGAACACAGCATCCTAGAACATGGCTTCATTCTAACATGGCTTGAGAATTAGAGAAATCCTCACACAACATGGATCAAAGTAAGAACTTTTAAGAGCAAAAAATACCTCATTCAAAATTAGGAAAATCCCCAAACAACACGGAATATAATAAGAGCTTTTAAAAGCAAAAGAAAATCTCATTTGAAATTAGGGAAATCCCCGAGTAACAATCAGAGCTATATTTTCTAAATGAAGATCCTTCCATTGAAAGAAGCAGTTTAAGAGAAGATTTCGCAAGTGCTTAGCACCATATAACAAAATTTATAAAGATCTCTCAGCTAAAAGCAAGCAATCTAAAATAACATATTTTTTGCAAAAAGTACAGAATAGAAATCAAGATAATTCTGAAGGAAGTTCAGAGGAGGTATCTTGTCAAAAAGAATACATCCTCAGTTAATGATGCTTAGTGGTGATGATGAAGAAAACAGGAATACATATTAATATGTTATACTTTGGGTGAAAATTGCTTTAATAAAAATATTTCTCTTAATTATAAAAATATAATAGTATGTTTTTTTAATTTTTGGAACCTAACCCCCTTTTTTTGTGCTAGTTCATTTTTTCGTAAAACACAAATCAGCATAACGTGGCATTTTTAGGAAACTAACAACTGTTTTTAGGGGGTTACCTGTAATTGCATAGATTTCTGCATGCTATATTCCCCTTTATATTGTGAGCTTCTGAGTTCATGCCAAATCTTTGATCACACCAGGCATTCAACAAACATTAGGTGAATTGCATTAAGTTGATATAATACGTACTACACAATAGAATTCTAGAAACAAGATCGTAAAGTCCACATCCTCAGACATTTTTAGTTCAAAGTGTTGCGTTCCAATAATTGAGTATATTGACAGGGGTGCAAATTTCTTAACTAACCTGGGAAAATTTACTAATTAAAGGGGCAATCTCAACTCTAATTTCAGGAAGTATTCTGGAATTATCTTTGGTATTCTTGGTAACCTCTACGCAGCCCTCCCACCCAACATGTAAACTGTGGAAAGGCCTTAGTTATCAGTTCACTGTCATTTGTGCACTGTTTTCCCCTTCTTTTTTGGAAAGATAAATTGGAGTCTCCCTCCAAGTTTTCTTGAGAAAAGCTAAAAAAATTTGGAAATTTCTTAAGTAATTGATTTAGCTTCCCTGAAGCTCCTGGTTCTTGGCAGTTCAGATATTGGAAACTGCAATAAGATTCCTTTTGCTGTTGTGTTTTCAACATTTGGTTTTTAATCCATATAAAAGTGCAGTTGCTATGAGGGGATGTTGTTGGGTCACTTGGAACACAGGAAAGGAAAATAATTATAACATATACACACCCTGCAAAGGGTATGAATGGTTCTTCTTATCCTTCTTGTATTTTTCTCCCTGAGAAAGCCTTGAATTGGGAGTGGTAGTGGAGAATGAGTTTGAGAAGCCCAGGTCACCAGGGTGCAATCTCATTGCTGGAACAGGTGGAAGGGAGGCGTACCTCTCTCTTTCTTCCCCTCTCTGCTTTCTGTTGGTCCTGGGTGCAAGGAGAGGGTTGTTGCAGGGTCATGTGGAGACTCTGCCAAGAATTTCTGCTGATGCCTTCTGTGTGTTGCCTTTCCTATTTTTTCTATTCCTCCATCATTCTGTAGGCAGAAAACTGAGGTCCTGAGAAGTTAACCCTAAAAAATAGCACCTTGGCTGAAAGCCCAACTGAGGCTTCTTATCTCTAACAGGTCTATGCATGCATTGGATACAATGCTGCTCTGAACAGACAAAGTGTCATGTTTTACTCATTAGTAATGTACTCAATACTTCTTTGACCAATATAGGTTTCAGAAAGGGACATGATTCACCTCTCTCAACAGTAGAGGAGCATAGTGTGGTTATTAGAATTAACTGAGATAGTACATGTGACTTGCAAAGTAGTGTCAGGTGAACAGAAAGTGCTCTGCAAATCATAATTATTACTTTATTTCTTTTACCTATGTTTTATTTTATTTTACCTCTGTAATTTTACAAATTTCTCTGTTGGCAACTTTTTCTTTATCAAAACCCCTTTTCTAATGCAAATTTCTCTATGGCTTTCTGTGTTATTGGAATGAAGGCATCATGAGGTCACCTCTCTTAACAAGTGTTTGTCATTGAAAACCAGTCTCTCAACATCTCCTATGTGAAGGCCACCAAGCTCTGGGGAGCTGGTTCTTGTGAAACCAGGCTCAAGGCTGGAGGGAAAGATAGATCAGTGTGTGTGTGTGTGTGTGTGTGTGTGTGTGTGTGTGTGTGTTTGGTGTGTGTGCGCACACACATGTCTAGGGCTTGTTAAGGGTTGAACAGGGAGGACTTAGGCATTTGGATAGAACGGGTTAATTCAGAACTCATAAATTTGTTGGAAGGGGACACCACAGTGGTGATGATCAGAAAACCCTTGAGAAGAACATTCTCAAGGGTGAGGACGTTATGGAGAAGAGTAATCGGAAAGAAAGCCCCTTATTCTTCTTCCAACCCTTTGTCTCATACTACCTTGGGAAGCCTGCTTGGGGCCTCAGAACAATCCTCAGAGTTAGTGATGTGGCCCTGAGAAAATATTAGCAGTAACCACTTGGGTTATTTTTTCTTTTCTTTTTTTTCTTCCACACTCATATTCTTGTCTTTTTGCTCATGTTTCCTTGGCTTTGGCATTATGACTGGTGTTCAGGCTCCCAAGGACCTCTCACCACTCTTTTTCAATGTGCTAACAACATCATCTTCTCTCATATTTCTTGTTGATTGTATTTTTATTTTCAAGGAAGGAAAAAAGTTTTCCATATTCACTGCACATATCCAGTCACAGTGTCTTGGATTAAAAGGGGTATTGTCTACAGAATTTAGTGTTTTTATTCTGCCAGACTCTAACTCTTTGCCAATAAACTGAAAATTGGAGAGGAAATTCCTTTTTCCGATTGGTCCCAATCATCTATGGAGCCTACATGAATCTCATGCTGTGTGTTCCTGATCTTTTCTGCCCTGCTGCTCTTAGACTGTCAGTATTGAGGTAGGGAGTATAACACAACTTCCCATTTAAAGCAGCTCATGTAACCATGAGACCTGGCCAAGATCTTGAGTGGCTAGGAGAGTAAGGGGCAGACAGAGACAATGCAGAGATAATTTAAAGCCAATTGACCTAACTTATGAAGAAGGAGACATTTTCAAATTCTTATAGAAACTGATTTTCTAAAACTGGAAGACTTGTGGCACCTATACCATTTTTCCTAGGTAAATCAAATAGCTTGTATATTTAAGAGCTTCATTCCATTTCTGGACTTTGAGCACTCTTTTTTATTTTTCTTTTAAAAACAGGGGTTTTGGGTGAGAGAGTAGGAAGGTGACAGATTAGGAGGATACTGAGTCTACAGCCTCCTAGATCACATTAAGGTTGCAGACAGATAGGGGAACAGTCAACCTGGGGAAACATTGGAGGACTGACTGAGCAGCTAAGGATATAAAGGAGGAAGCCCAATTGAGACCACGAATACAAGTCCTCTAGAGACTTGCCCTGTCAACACAGAAGCACTCTAGGTAGATGAGTGATCAACTCCACCTTACTAAAAAGGGAAGAATTTCTTGTGGACTTCAGCAAGAGCAGTAATCTGCAGTGGGCCACTAAGCTTTCCGTGTACTCTGCCACTCCCCTAGGACAACAAACAGTGTGCTGTGAGCAGCATATCCTCAACTACAATGGAAGAACACACACACATACTTAAGAGACAATTCTAGAATACCCACACAGGAGATCAAAGAGATTGCATCATTGGACCACACAGGACACATACTACATAAAACTACTGAACAAAAACTAAGAGACATGAGAGATATACCCAGTCCATGCAGCACACACAGAAAAAGTCCAGAATGAGGAAACTGAGAAATACATTCCAAACAAAACCAAACAAAACCAACCAACCAACCAAACAAACAAACAAAAAACAAGAGAAACCTCCAGAAATATAGTTAAATGAACTGGAAGCAATCAACCTGTCTGAGTAAGAGTTTAGAAAACAGGTTATAAGAATGCTTAAGGAACTTACTGAAAACTGCAACAAAAAGATAGCAACCATAAGAAAGACATAGAAACCATAAAAAATAACCCATCAGAAATGAAGAATACAATAACTGAAATGAAGACTACACTAGAAGAATTCAACAACAGGTTAGATGAAGCAGAAAATTGAATCAGTGATGTGGAAGACAAGATAACAAAAAGTACCCAAATCAAAGACTAAAGAGGAAAAAGAATTTAAAAAACTGAGAATAGCCTGAGAGACCACTGGGACAACATCAAGTGTAACAACATTTGGATCATAGGGCTACCAGAAGGAGAAGAGAGGGAGCAAGGGATCAAGAGCCTGCTTGAAAAAATAATAACTGAAAATTTCCCTAACCTGGCAAAAGAAATAGACACAAAACCCCAAGAAGCACAGGGAGTTCCAATCAAGATGAACCTGAACAGGCCCACCCTAAGACACATCATAATTAAAATGGCAAAGATTAAAGACAAAGAGAGAATTGTAAAAGCAGCAAGACAAAGACATTTGTTACCTACAAGGGAGCTCCCATAAGACTATCAGTGAATTTCTTAGTAGAAAACTTGCAGGCTGGAAGAGAATGGCAGGAAATACTCAAAGTAATGAAAAACAAAGGCCCACTACAAAGACTACTCTACCCAGCAAGGATATCATTTAAAATTGATGGAGAGATAAAAAACATTCCAGATAAGAAAAAGCTAAAGAAATTCAGTACCACTAGGCTGGCAGTACAAGAAATGCTAAAAAAAAAAAAAAAAAAAAAAAGATCTTCTTTAAGCAGAAGAAAGAAGAAAGCAAGCAAAGGAAAATTAAAAACATGAATACATGGTGATGACTATGTATCTTCCAATAATCACTCTAAATGTAAATGGACTAAATGCTTCAATCAAAAGACATAGAGTAGCTGAATGGATAAAAAAGCAAGATTCAGGTATATACTGTCTACAAGAGACTCACATCAGAAGGAAAGACACACATATAATGAAAGTAACAGGATGGAAAGGAATATGTCATGCAAATGGGAATGAAAAAAATGGGGTAGCAATACTTACATTGGACAAAATAAACTTTAAAATAAAGATTATAACAAGGAAGAAAGAAAGACATTACATAGTTATAAAGAGATCAGTACAACAAGAAGATATCACTCTTGTAAACATTTATGCACCCAACATAGGAGCACCTAAATAAAGCAAAAACTATGACATAAACAGTAACACAATCATAGTAGAGGACTTTAACACCCCACTGACACCAATCAACAGATCTTCCAGAGAAAAAATCAGCACAGATACAATGGCCTTAAATGACATGCTAGAGCAGATGGATTTAATTGACATTTTTTAGAGCATTGCATCACAAAACAGCAGAATATACATTCTGTTCAAGTATACATGGAACATTTCCCAAGTAGACTACATGTTAGGCCACAAAACAAGCCTCAATAAATTTAAGAAAACTTAAATTATATCAAGTACCCTCTTTGACCACAACAGTATAAAACTAGAAATCAATTACAAGAAAAAAACTGAAAAATACAATAACACATGGAGGCTAAACAATATGCTACCAAACAATGAATGGGTCAACAAAGAGATTAAGGAAGAAATCAAAAGAGAGCTTGAAACAAACAGAAATGAAAACACAACTACCCAAAATCTATAATAAACAAACAAACCAAAAGCAATCCTGACAGGAAAATTCATAGCAATGCAGGCCTGCCTAAATAAACAAAAAATAAATAAATAAAAAGAAAAAAGAAAAACAAACAAAACAAAAACAAAAACTCAAATAACCAGTTTAACCTTACACCTAAGGAAATTGGAAAAAGAACAACAAACAAAGCCCCAAATCAGCATAAGGAAAGAAATTATGAAAATCAGAACAGAAATAAACAAAATCGAGACTAAGAAGACAATACAAAAGATCAATGGAACCAAAATATGGTTTATTGAAAAGATAAACAAAACTGACAAACCCATATTCAGGCTCCTCAAGAAAAAAAAGAAAAAAAGAGGACCCAAATAAATAAAACCAGAAATGAAAGAGAGGTGACAACACCACAGAAATACAAGAAATTTAAGAAAATACTATCAACAACTATACGCCAATAAATTCAGCAATTTGGAAGAAATGGATAGATTCTTAGAAACATACAAACTTTCAAGGTTAAATCAAGAAGAAATGGAAAATCTAAATAGGCCAATTGGTGACAACAAAATTGAGTCAGCAATCAACAAGCTTCTAACAAACAAAAGTCCTGGACCAGATGCCTTCACAGGTGAATTTTGCTGAACATTCAAAAAAAGAATTAACCCCTGTACTCCTCAAACTATTTTTAAAAATTCAGAAATAGGGCAGGCTCCCAAATTTATTTTATGAGGCCACTATTACCCTGATTCCAAACCAGATAAAGACATTACAAAAAAAGAAAAGTATAGGCTAATATCCCTAATGAACCTAGTTGCAAAAATTCTCAACAAAATATTAGCAAATTGAATTCAGCAATACATTAAAAAAAATCACATACCAAGATCAGGTGGGATGCATTCCTGGGATGCAAGCTTGGTTCAATATACATAAATCAATTAATGTGATACACCACATAAACAAAATGAAAAATAAAAATTATATGATCATTTAAATAGACACAGAAAAGGCATCTGACTAAATTCTGCAGCCATTTATGATAAAAACACTAAACAAAGTGGGAATAGAAGGAACATATCTCAATTTAATACAGGCTTTATATTACCTCTCAACAGCTAATATCATACTCAATGGGCAAAAGCTAGCATTCTCCTAAGACCAGGAATAATACAAGGATGCCCACTGTCACCACTATTATTCAACTTAGTACTGGACGTCCTAACCACAGCAATCAGACAAGAAAAACAAATAGATGGCATCCAAATTGGAAAAAAAAAAAGTTAAGCTATTATTATTTGCAGATGACATGATACTACATACAGAGAACCCCAAAGATTCAACTCCAAAATTGTTAAAACTGATAAATGAATTTAGTAAAGCAGCAGGATACAAAATCAATATCCAGAAATTAGATGCATTCTTATACACCAGTAACAAACTAGCAAAAGGGGAAATTAAGAAAACAATCCCATTTACAATTGTATAAAAAGAAAAATACCTAGGAATAAATTTAACCAAGGAAGTAAAAGACTTATACCCAGACAATTATAAGACATTGAAGAGAAAAGTCAAAGAAGGCTCACTGATGCTCTGTGAAAATAAGTAGAAATACATACCATGCTCATGAGTAGGAAGAATTAACACAGTTAAAATGTCCATAATACCCAAAGCAATCTATAGATTTAATGCAATTCCCATTAAAATACCAATGGCATTCTTCATAGAAATAGAATGTATAATCCTAAAATTTATATGGAACCATAAAAGACCTAGAATAGCCACAGCAACCCTGAGAAAGAAGAACAAAGTTAGAGGAATCATTCTATCAGACATCAAAATATACTACAAGGCCACAGTTATCGAAACAGCATGGTATTGGAATAAAAATAGACATATAGATCAATGGAACAAAAGAGAGCCCAGAAATAAATCCTTGTGTACGTGGCCAATTCATCTACGATAAAGAAAGCAAGAACTTACTTTGGGGTGAAGGCAGTCTTTTCAACAAATTGTCCTGGGAAATCTGGATAGATTCAAACAAAAAATGAAATTTAATCACCTTCTTACACCATATACAAAAATAACCTCAAATGGATTGAAAACCTAAATATAAGACTTGAAACCATAAAACTCCTAGAAGAAAATATAGGAAGTAACTTCTCAGATATTACCCTTAGCAATATCTGCAATGATATACCTTCTTGGGCAAGAGAAAGAAAGGAAAAAGTAAACAAATGGGACTACATCAGATTAAATGTTTATTTTATTTTTTACAGCAAGAGAAACCATCAACAAAACAAAAAGATATCCTAGAGAATGGGAGAAAATATTTGCCAATGAGGCATCCAATAAAGGATTAATAACTAAAATTTATAAGAAACTCATACAACTAACACCAAAAAAAACCCAATCTAAATAAAAGAAATTGGCAGAAGAACTGAATAGATATTGATAAATTGTTGGATAAGGAAGTTGTGGTACATTTACACAATGGAGTATTACTCAGCCATAAAGAAGAACAAAATCTTACCTTTTGCAATAACATGGATGGAACTAGAAGATATTATCCTAAGCAAGATAAGACTGAGAAAGACAAATATTGTGTGATCTCACTTATATGTAAAATCTAAAGAACAGAATAAATGAAAAATCAAAATAGGAAAAAAATTCTTGGACACAGACAATAGTTTAGTCGTCGCCAGAAAGAAAGGGGAAGTGGGTGGGGAAGGAGAGAGGGGGATTCAAATATATTGTGATGGAAAAAGAAATGACTCTGGATGGTGAGAACACAATGTAACCTGTAGACAATGAGGAACTATATACCTAGAACCTATGTAATTTTACTAACCAATGTCATCTCAATAAATTTAATAATAAAAAACGACAGGTGTTTTGACAGCTAAAGCAATCTTGACAAATTAGAAACAAAATTGGAGGTCTCATTTTCTGACTTTAAAATTTATTGCAAAGTTGTAGTAATCAAAATAGTGTGGTGCTGGCATAAAGACAGACATATAGACCAATGGAGTAGAAAGTGCAGAAATAAATATTTGCACATATGGTCAAATAATTTTCTACAAGAGTACCAATAAGGAAAGAACCATCTTTTCAACAAATGGTACTAGGAAAACTGGATAGGTATGTGGCTAAGAATGGAGTTGGACCCTTACCATATGCTATGTACAAAAGTGAACTGAAAATGAATCAAAGATCTAAATATAAGACATAAAGCTATAAAATTCTTAGAAGAAAACATAGGTAAAATCTTCATGATGTTGGATTTGACAATGGTTTATTGAATATGACACCACAAGCATAAGCAATGAAAGAAAATATAAGCAAATTAGACTATATCAAAATTTTAAAAAGTCTGTGTATCAAAAAATTCAATTAACGATGTGAAAAGGCAACCTACAGAATGGGAGGAAATATTTGTAAATCATATACTGATAAAAGATTAATATTCATAGTTTATAAAGAATTCCTATAACTAAACAAACAAAAACCACAAATAACCTTTAAAAATAGGCAATGTATTTGAATCAATATTTCTCTGAAGAATCTATACAACAAACATATGAAAAGATGCTTACCATCACTAATCATTAATAAAACACAAATCAAAACCATAATAACACCTAACTCCCATTAAGATGACTACTGTCACACACACACACAAAAAAGAAAAACAGAAGTGTTGGCAAAGATGTGGAGAATTTGGAAACTTTGTGCATTCTGTTGGGAATATGAAATAGTGCAGCCTCTCTGGAGAACAGTATTATGTTTCCTCAAAAAATTAAAAAATAGAATTATCATATCATCTAGCAAATTCACTTCTGGATATATATCCAGAAAAAATTAGAGCAGGGTATGGAAAAAATATTTGCACATACAGCAGCATTATTTATAATAGCCAAAAGAAGGAAGCAATTCAAGTGTGCATCAATAGATGAATGGATAAACAAAATGTGATATATACATACAATGAAATATTATTCAGTCTTAAAAAGGGGGAAATTCTGACACATGCTGCAATAGGGATGAACATTGAGGACATTACGTTAAATGAAATAAGCCAGTCACAAAAAGACAATCACTGTATTATTTCACTTATATGAGGTATCTAAAAGTAGCAGAGTCATGGAGACAGAGTATTATGGTGGTTGCCAGATGCTGGGGAGAGGGAGAATGGGAAGTTATTTGTTAATGGGTATAAAGTTTGTTTTGCAAGATGAAAAGTTCTGGAGCTTGGTTGCCCAACAATGTGAATTGAATGTACTTAACATTAGTTAACTATACACTTAGAAAGGGTTAAGATGGTAAATTCTATGCTACGTGTATTTTATAATTATAAAAATCAACAGCAATAACAACAACAAAAGCAGATCTTTTGGTAAATGTAGTGGTGTCTGTTCTGCTTTAAACATGTCCAGGATAGAATCCTATTATGTCATTAATGTTAAGCAGTTAGTTTGACTTTGGCTAAGCTTCTGTTTCTTCGTCTATTAATGTAGGATGTACATTTTCTCACAGGGATATTATGAGGATTGAATGAGATACTATTATTTGTAAAGTACTTAGCACAAACTCTAGTACATAGGTGCTCAATAAATGTTGGTTCCTTTTACCTAATATTTGTCTACTCCAAGCGAAAAGTTGACTAGATTGTATGTCATCAAAAAAAGATTTATTGGAAAAAAAGGAAGGATTTCAATTGACGTATAAAGCCATGGTAAGCCATATGCATATCCCCAAGATAAAAAGCAAAGGAGGAAATTCTTCTTAGAGAGGAAGAGAAAAATCAATAGGAGGGTCTATTATAACCTTAGAGGTTTTCTTACTATAGGTAGGACTTTTACAACCAGCATAAAGTGTGAGAGCTCCTCTTACAGGTGCTCCCAACTCCAGTCTTGGCTAAGGTCTGTCATAAATTTTGACAAATCCATAAGCATACGTGAGTGAGAGCCAATTGGATTGCAATGCTAATGAGATCTACGTGTAAGATCTCTTGTCAAGAAGCAGCAATGTGTGCTTCCCTGTTGCTCTGCAGGAGAGAAGGGATTGGTGCACTGTTAACTCCCTTAGGTCAGGGATGTTTTGAAGCTGTGTTTCTTGTTTTTCCACAGGACTCTCCTAGCTGACTTGGCTCCTGATCTATGTTGACAGGGAGCCAGAAACTCTCCCACTCATATTTTCTACTGGAGGTTGGGTGAGGGCAGAAAATTATTTACAAGGGCTGTCGGGATAATATCCAGTCATAAATGCCTCTATTTCTCTTATTACATGACTGGATACTTTCAAGACATCCCTTTCAAGACATGTATGGTCTACATAGTGCCAATTTTTTTCTATAACTGGTATTTCCTACTTCCTCTCAGAAGTTATTACTATCCTGTGGCTTTTGCTAGAATACTGGTAGTTTCCCAGAAAAATTTAGCTTCCTTACTAAACCTCTGCTAAGCAATCTTAGGATCTTTGAGTGACATTCTTTGTTAAGGTTTTCTGTCTTGCTTGAACACTTAGACATTCAAGAGGAAACATCAAAGTTTAAGGAATGTATTTGACCTATCTCCAGGGCCAATTTGTCTACGGTTGGTTGGATGTCAAATTAAAGATGCTCTGTCTATTGCAAAAGGGTTGGTCAAAGCTGTCCCGAAGTGCCCAGGGTAGCACTCTCCTAGATAATGAGGTGAGGAAATTTGGGAATAGGGAGGTAGAAGAATAGATGACAAGGGAACTTGAATTTTAGGGTATTCATGGGCCAAGTGAAGGCACTGAGCTTTTAGCTATATAACAATATAGCAATATTGACTACATTTATTAGTCAAGAAAATTTCAGATTTCCAAAACCACCTCACCCAAGAGAGGTATAATTTCTAAAGAATGAGGAAGCCTTCTTTCCTCTAAATCTTTTTCACTTTATGACTAAAAGTACCCAAAATAATGACTACTACTAGATTATTTTTCTTATTTATGTTAATAGGTATTAAATTAATGGGATTTCTAAAATCTTTCCCAGGATGATTTTACCAAATCCCTCTCTTTTAGTCTATAGTTGCCGAGGGGCCCCAGGGTAGGAGCTAAAGACTCAGAGTGGGTGCATCAAGTGAAATAACAGAGAAAGGCAGTGTGGTCTAGTGTGGAGCCCCGTACAATGTGGTTGTTGGACCAGCAGCATCACCTGGGGATGTCAATGATCAGGCCCTCCCCAGACCTACAGAATTCAGAAACTCTGGGGGGGGGGGCAGCAATCAGTTTTAAGAAGCCTCCAGGTATTTCTAATGCACTGGCAAGGTTGGAATCGCTCCTTTACTATATACAATGCATAATTCCTATTTCTACTATGTTCTAGGTTTGTGCTAGACTCTTACACATTTTATCTACTAATTACAGCAACCTTTGAGGCTGAAAAGTCTGGTTGTATACCCTTCCCACCCAGAGATACAAGGACAGCCCTGTGCTGAGCCAGTGGTTCAGACTTTTCTCCCAGGATCAAATGAGTGTAATGAAAGAACTCTTAACAGACATGACTCTCACAACTTCTGTTTCCTAAAAATTTCACTTATTTTCTTTAAGGTCCAAAAGTATGAAAATGAACATATTGTCTTCTTGACCCTTGTTGTGACTGACACAATATATGATTGAGACAGGATTCAGGTAATTAATGCCCAGGATGCATTTAAGTTATTGCATATTCTAGACAAATTAAAGTTTTCACTGTAATACCCCCTCCCCCAAACTATTATTCCTAGAATTCTTTTTATTTTCAGGTTACCTTTTCCTCCCCAAAATGTTATTTCTACTCCAATATTTTCACTTATAAATATTATTCACATTTTCAAGTCCAGCTTGATTCTACATCCTAAAACTTTCTGAAATGCTCACTTGGAAGGTCCTCACCTTCCCTATTTATTCCCATAGCCCTTAACCTCACAGTTCCACAAACCAGAAATACCCTCAGAAAGCCCAGTATACCACAGACAACCAAAACTGTTAAAGGCAGAAACAAACACCACACTGAAGAAAATTATTGTGTTCTAGGAATATCAGTTTTTCCTAACATTGTCACATTGTGACCAATATGTAGGCATTCTATCCCAAATTCTTTCTTCAGGTACATTCAAAGACTCTTTATAAAAAAAAATATTCCTCTCTCTAATTTATTTTACTCTTCATTGTCAAATTCCTCATAAGAATAGTCTGTAAATGCAAATGGTAAATAAATTCTGCTTGGTGTGCAGGTCAAGCATACTGCTATGGAGAGCTATAATCCTTTATCATCAAAATGCAACTGTAAAGACTTTTGTGGTTCTTTTTGGATGTCCTCTGTGGAGAAGTAATCCAGGGACAGTCATGTGTATGCCATGCATTCACTGGTCCTTGTCTGTAGTTTCCCCCATTTTCTTTCATTTATTGCTTCTTTACCTCTTCGTTTCCATTAACTACTCATTATAATTAATCTATTAATGAATGCCTCAGTAAACACATAGTAGCTACCTACTGTGTGCTTGGAGTTTCTTCAATGCTGCCTTAGGGGAATCTAGGCAGAAAAAGCCCTATGAGTAAAGGCAGAGGCATGGAACAGCTCAAAGGAATCGCATTTCTTCTTGGCCTTAGCTTGCTTATAAGCCCAGAATACCTGCTCATTTAGTTTCAGAAGCCTTAATTCCTGCAGGTGGCACTGACCACCTATACTATGTTACTGCACCACGCTTCAGAAAATCTAGATGGTGTTCCATAATTGTATATGTTTACTCACCTGTCTCTCTCCTACCACCTGGCCAGCCCATCTGCATTAGAAACTGTTTCATTCATGTCTGTCCCCTGGGTCTCACTGTGTCTGGCAGATTGAACACTTACATATTTGTGAATGAATGGATGGACTGTTAACTTTTCACCAATGTATTAAGTTTATACAATTCTAACTTAATTTACCAGTTTACTTGAAAACAATAGAACTGAAGAATTTTAAATTAGAAAAAAATGTGTGATTCTTGCTTACTAACATTTTACTAAATCTATTTTATTTCAACAATGAACATTCCAAAGGTTATCATAGAAAAGTAAGAGGATAGGAAAGCTGTTTCTGCCAACTCGTAATACAATCCAAGAATGGCCTGGTGTATAGACACCTGTCATTAGAGCATGTCCTTCTTCTCAAAGGTGGTGCTGTTGGAGGCAGGACTTGATTTCAAGTAGCAGCTGAACCTCAGCAATGGCCCCTGGCTGTCTGGGCTGAGAGAAAGTTTAAGGAATTATAAGACAGCAATGGGCCCAGAGAGTGAGTCATTTCCTCCTTCTGGCTCTCTGTAGGTTTGGCCTATGAGACTCTGATTTGAAATGGATTTGGAATGACCCCTAATGTGTTCTCACCCCCCACAAAGTTAGCCTTAAAAATATCTTTGTGCCTAACCGGATGTGAGTTAAACTAAAAAATGACAGTGCTAGCCAGTAACGTAGGTCATCTAGTTAAGGGGTGGGGTGCAACTGGTGAATGATATTTGTGTTGTCTTACCAAAAGTGCCTCTTGGGGAAGGGAGAAATGTCATGGAGAACACCCTAGGAAGAGGAGCAAATTGAGCCCTCAGACAAAGCCTCTTCCAACAGCTACTGAATGTGGCTGAGTCACTCTGATTACTGCATGAGAGAGACTCTCGGGAAACGTGAAACCTTGCAGGTGAGTCGAACACACATTTGCAGGCACAGACACACCAGAGTTGGGTGCATTTTGTAAAGGGAATTATTTGCTGTCATCATCTGAAAGGTGCTAAATCTGAAGATTAGCAGGGCTAGTATGGGTGTGTGTGGGGGTGGGGTGGGGTGGGGGGGTGGAGACAGGGGATGAAAAGCACCTGCCCCTGAACACATTTCCTTGGTGACAACAGACCTGGGTGACAATGCACAGGCTTCCTAATCAGCTGAGTGTTTCTGGGGGATAGGCACTGAGAGTACACTGGGGAGAAAAAGCCAGAGGAAGAGAACAAGCCAGCTCCAGTTTGCTAAAAGAGAGATTAAATTTCAACCTCTAGAGAAAAACAAAAAGTGAAAATGAAGAATGAAAAATGCTAAATAAACCCTAAAACTATTTTTTGTACTTCCTTTGTTTTTTCTAACACTTACCTGTCTTTTGAATACTTGTAGAATCACAGATACCTGTATTTCCACCATAGTTGCCTAGAGGCTACCTGGCTCAGTGGGGCATCTCCCTGACCTTTCTTTCTGGATAGAGTGGTGAAGAGGAGAATGAAGCCTGACCCTCCACATTCTGCCTGATCCAGCACAGCTCCATTTTCTCATTCCTGAGAACGAAATGAGTTTTCTGAGCCCTGGGCTGCTATTCTGTACCACCTTTGGTACAGCTGTAATTTTAACAGGGGAGTCGACTTGAACCTCTCTAATCCTTACTCCAGGCACCTTGAGCTCCTGGGACTGGTGCGTATGTGTGCGTGATTTTTTTAAAGGGCTTTTCTACTGTGCTTTTGAGAAAGTGGCTATGTTAAAATTTTTAAAAGAGAAGAGGAAAGAAAAAGCCAAAAAGGTGTTAGTGACACAAGTGCCTGATTCTGACCACAAAGCTTTCACATTTAAAACAGCAAAAATAATGGTATTGTCCTATGCTCACCTACTTATGTCTGCCAATTTCTGTTTTCTTTTATGGGGTTCAATGATGGATACAATGCCCTCTTTCTCCTTTAAACTATGAAAGAATTAACCCAGAATTAAAAGTATGAGAGGTGGGTATGGGGCGGGGGGAGCTTGGAAATCCATTGTAACTACTTTCAGAATTGCATAACCAACTTTAGGTATTTTTCTCAAGACATATATTTTGGGAAAGAGCTATTTTATGAATGGATAAGGCCTGACACTTGAAACGCGTGGGATTCGTCTGAGTGCCTCATCTGGGTCAACTGTGACATCTGGCTTTTATGAATCTGGCATATTATGACTCACAGATACACAAATAATAATCCTTGATAGCGACCACTTGTGACTGCCGGCAAACAATGTCAAATGCCAGGGAACTGATGTGGCCACTTTGGCTAAGCTGCTCAGACCACTGCAGTCCCTGTGGCTGTCAGGGAGAAGTGACCAAGCTCCAGGGCTTCTCACCCTGCTAGGATCCCAGGCAGCTAGCTCAGCGCAATGGCAGATGGTCTGTATTTGAACCCTGGATCAGCCACAACTCATCTGAGAATGTGGGACGTTATTTAACTTCTCTCAGTTTGTTTCTTTGTTTCTTTATCTGTTAAAAATAATTAAAAGAAAATGATTAAAATAGTTACCATTTTTTGAAATTGCCTATGGGCTGTTCTAAGAATGAGGCAGGAATTATTTCAGTTAAATTTTTAAAAATATGATGTGGTTGGTACATTTGCCAATGAGGAAACTGGCACACAGCCACATTGGTAACAAGTGTTTGAGCTAGAATTCCCTGTGCTTTTCTAAGACACTACAGCAGTGATTGTCAACCGGGGGTAATTTTGCACCCCAGAAAATATTTCTGGAAATATTTTTGGTTGTCACAGCTGGGGCAGGGGCAGGGAGGGTGCTATTGGTATTTGTAGGGTTGAAGACAGGGATGCTTCCTAACCGTGTACAGGATGGTCCCCACAATAAAGAATTTTCCAGTCTCCAATGTCAACAGTACTGAGATAGGGAGTCCTGCCTTAAAGCTTGTCCTCTTAGCCACCACACTAACTCATGAGGTAATAGCTTCTAGGAGGGGCTTGGGAGGATGAAATGGGAGGATGCGCATAGAGCTCTGAGCACAATGACTGGCACAAGGTAAGCGCTCAGTAAATTCAGCTGCCATTGCTGCTGCTGCTGCTGCTTTTTCATCGACTTTTTTCTCGGTTATTAGCAATGTCTAGAAGGCTATCTGGACCTTGTCATTTCCCTTTGCCAGAAAAGCCTGTGAGACATAGTAAGAAAAGATAGCTTTCCTTTTTCTTCCTAGTTCTTGCTGATTTTTTGCCCCCCATAGAATGCTTTCTGAGCTCAGACCTCCACAGGGATATATATTCATGGCATTTACATTCATGGCGTCACCTGGAACAAGCAGCCTGTATTTTTGTTGGAGAGGTGGCTCTCAGTCCTGTTTCTTGTGAAGATCACCTGGGTAGGCTGGGCTTGATCCTCTAGCACAGCGGTTCTCAACCTGTAGGTTGCAACCCCTTTGGGGGTCGAGCGACCCTTTCACAGGGGTCACCTAAGACCATTGGAAAACGCATATCAGATATTTACATTACGATTCATAATAGTAGCAAAATGACAGTTATGAAGTAGCAACGAAAATAATGTTATGGGGGTCACCACAACACGAGGAACTGTATTAAAGGGTCGCGGCATTGGGACGGTTGAGAACCACTGTAGCAGGTTCATCCAAGATTGAGTGATGCCAATTGTCCAAGGGATTAGGAAACTGGTTTTATCAACTGCACCTATCCATGAATTCTGTATCTTGATGTATGGATGCCATCTTCCTAATAATCTGGTCAGATTCCAAGGAGTGGACCGAGACTCCAAACTTTCCTGTTGCCCCCAATCCATAAAAATACCAAGCCCTACAAATCACTTCTGAATATATCTTGACTCTATTCCTTTTCCACAATCACTTTCTCATTTAGCTCATTGTCATTTCACTCTTGCACAACTGCAATAGTGTTTTCTGCTACTCTTCTTGATTTTAGCATTTCTCCCCTTTGAAATAATTCTCAGTATGGTCAGTCACATCTGGGCTACATCTGGTTTAAAGGTCAAAGGACCTTTCATTTTAGATTGAAAAAATGTCATATTGTTTAAAGTAAAGCGTGGTCACAACAAAGAATGGTATTGGCATAAAAACAGACACATAGATCAATAGAACAGAAGAAAGAGCCCGAAAATAAACCCATGAATACATGGTTAATTAATTTACGACAAAGGAGCGAAGAATGTACAATGGGGTAAAGACAGTTTCTTTTTAACATGATGTTGGGAAAACTGGACAGCCACATGCAAAACAATGAAACTTGACTAGTATCTTACACCATATACAGAAATTAGCTTAAAATGGAGTGAAGACTTGAACCTGAGACCTGAAACTGTACAACTCTTGGGAAAAAATATAGAGGGGTAAGCTCCTTGACAGAGGTCTTGGTGATGATTATTTTAAATCTGACACCAAACACAAAGCAATGAAAGAAAATATAAATAAGTGGGATTACGGTATATTAAAAGGTTTCTGCCCAGCAAAGGAAACCATCAACAAAATGAAAAGGCAACCAACTGAATGGGAGAAAATATTTGCAAATCATGTAGCTGATAAGTGGCTAATATCCAAAATATATTAACAGTCATATAACTCAATAGCAAAACAAAATAACACAATTAGATTAAGAAAGGGGCAGAAGATCTAAATACACATTTTTCCAAAGAAGACATACAAATGGCCAACAGATAAATGAAAAGATGCTCAATATCATTAATCATGAGAGAAATGCAAGTGAAAACCACATTGAGATATCGCTTCACCCCTGTTAAAATGGCTATTATCAAAAAGACAAGAAACAAGTGTTGGTGAGAATGTGAAGAAAAGAAAAACCTTGTGGACTTTTGGTGGAAATGTAAATTGATGCAGCCACTATAAAAAAAACCTTATGAAGTTTCCTCAAATAAGTAAAACTAACCATATTTTGGATATTAGCCCCATATCAGAGATGATCCAGAAATTTCACTTTTGAGTATTTATTCAAAGAAAATGAAAACACTAACTTGAAAATATATATGCACCCCTAGGTTCATAGCAACATTATTTGTTCTATAGCCAAGATATGGAAACAACCTAAGTGTCCACTGATGAATAAAGGAATGAAAAATTATGATATATATGAATATTATTCAGCCATAAAAAGAGTGAAATCTTGCCATTTGAGACAACATAGATGAAACTTGAGTACATTATGTTGAGTGAAATAAGTCAGAGAAAGATAATAATACCATATGATGGCTCTTACGTGTGAAATCTAAAAAACAAATAAACAAAATAACAACAAAAAACCAACACAGATACAGAAAACAGATTGGTGGTTGCTTAGAGACAATGGATAGGAGTGAAAGAAATGGGTAAAAGGGGTATTAAAAAAAAGACAATCTATGAAATTCCATTCACTCAGTTAACTGTGAACTATTATTTCAAGTGGAGTCTTGCTCAGCATTTTCTAGCTAAATTTCAAAAAAATAAATAAAGCATTGCCACAAGTTAGAATCTGAGGTAGTAATTTTGTATGTCTATGCATCTTTCTGTGTGTATATGGGTGTGCATATGCACATACAGATAGATGCACATATATTCCCCACCTCACCTACATAGGATTCAAAATGTCAGTTTGCAAGTTTCTAAAATAATTTTTGAGGGGGTATTTTGTGGTAGAATTTGAGGAAATTAAACATACAGTTACATGGAAATTAAATTATAAGTAAGTTACATTAAATTAAAATGTAAGCTCCTTTAAGAAATACACTTATGACCCCTTATTATACCTCATGACACTTAGCAAAGTACCTTGTTTAATATGATTGGGTTCAGACTCAGGAAAGAGGAAACTTACATTAATCAAAAGCATATGGGATCAGTTAAGCCTCTATAGGTTAAAATATGCCAGTCTTACAGAGAAAATGAAGTGGATTTCAGAAGCAAAATATTTGTGTGTGATGAGTTGGCGTCTAGGGAGTTTTAATTTTTTTATTTTTCTGAATGGAAAAGAAGCCCAGAGGAGCCAAGAAGATGCTAATGGATGAAATGCTTTGCACATATGGGATGGAAAATTGTGCTCAGTTAAATAAAAAAGCATCTTCTGAAGAATGTACTGTGGCTGTGGCTTCACAGGTGCCTGACCCACTGCCCGCCACATCTCTGAGCCATGTGTTTGGCCCTGGTCCTCCACTCCAGCCGCCGTGCAGGAAGATCATATTCGGTGAGGCAGAAACTTCTAGAACTGCTGGGAACTGCTGCTTGTGCCAAAGAAGATCCCCTCCTTCTCACCCTTTTATCCACAGACAGGAGCATTAAAGAACTAAACAGCTATCATCTCAACTTCCTCCCAACCTCAGTCTTAACCTCTGAGGAGCAGCTGTTTTTCAGCTGATGTTTAAGCTCACATACTCTAAGTTAAATTATTCAATTTCTTCATGAAGAAAGAGCTCCTTTTATCTGGTTTGTTTTAATTTTTTCTAAATATCATTCCTACAGGAGTACCTCACTTAACACATTTTTAACACTCCTCAGGAACATATGGTTTGTGCACTGCAGTATAAACCCAATATTTGCAAATTGAATCAGGACTGAAATTTACCAAAAAAGGATGCCATTTACAGACCATGTGGGGAATCCTTTTATTTTTTTTTTCCTTTTCTTTCTCTGTGTTCTTTTCCTCCTGAAACAAAGAATCCTTTGATGATGCAAATGATTGATTTTCTTCGTTCTTTTTCCAGAAAACTACATTCAATTTTTATAAGCTTAGTAGATTTTGATTGATGTGGATTGAGATTTCTCAAACTGGCACATCCACTTGTTTCCAGGCAAATAGTTACTCTTAGGCTTTGAGCTAGATTATATACTCATATCTCTTCTCATTTTTCCAGCTTGTTCTTACTCTTCAAAAAGTGGTGAATGTGTAAGAATGCAGTATTTAATAAAGATATTTGAATTCATACATTTAAACGATGTTATCCTCATGAAATCATCATGCTGGGGCAACCTACACTGAACAATGATAATTGTTTTTAGTTTCAACTTAGAAATGACACTAGGATAGTCTATAAAACCTATAGTCACAGCATACCAGTTACATGGACAATGTGGTCTTGTTGTGTGCTCAGTTCCTGGTCATCAGAAAAGTTGGTCTGCAGGACCGAGGGTACCCTCTCTCTCACCAGTTCCCTTGTGTCTACCTTTCTTCTATTTTATAAATATCAGCATCTAAACTTATATAGTACCTAATGTATACCAGGCTCCATTCTCACCACTTTACATATGCCAACTCATTTTGTCTGCATAGTATCTGGATGCAGTAGTTACATGGTTGGTATCTTCATTTTGCACAAAAGGAAGCTCTGGCCGAGAGGTGTAGGCCACATTGTGACAGGGCTGGCATTCTAAGACTTAACCATTCACTCTGTGGCCTGGGGTGGGAAGGAACACCCTGACTGTGACAAGTGTCTACATGTCAGTGTCCTTCCACAATAATAACAATTTATGTTTACTTTGCACTTAGTAGATATGAGGTTTGGTTTCCTTATTTTATTCAGTACTACAACATTCCTTATAATCTTGTTATCATCACCATTTACAAGTGAGGAAGGTTAGTAACTCACTGTAGTTCACAGAGTTATCTAGTTGGGTGGGTAGGGGGTTCACCCACTAACTTTACTCATCGTGATGTGCATAGTTAAGATGAACAGAGATAATCTGTCTCCATTAAAAGAATTTCAAAACAGTGGGGATAGGTAAGAGGTTTCTGAGAATGGAGTTAAAAGTCTCTGAAATTTTATTATGCAAATTTTACTCTTCTTAGTGGATTCACCACCTCACCCAATTCTTTGTCTATCTCTCTGCCACTCTCTCTCTCACACACACCTGCCTCACACACTCACATATGCACGTATGCCGAACAGAAGTTGCTTCACAATAAGACTTTTTATTATAAAATTCAGGAGACTTATACCAAGTTAGAATAAGCTGAACAAAATTTCCAACCCACATGGAGCTTGTTAAGATCCCTACTCTGTGAAACAGTGATTGGCTGACTTGTTTCTGATGTGGATGAAGTTGGAGAAGTGGCTCGTTCAAGTACCAATGAAGGAAATGCCATCGTGATGCTGTGGCTTCTTCTCCCTGCTTCTGAGGCCTGCTGGCACCTCAGGGATACCCTAAAGTAGTGGTTCTCAACCTTCCTAATGCTGCGACCCTTGAATACAGTTCCTCATGTTGTGGTGACCCCCATAAAATTATTTTCGTTGCTACTTCATAACTGTAATGTTGCTACTGTTATGAATCGTAATGTAAATATATGATATGTGTTTTCCCATGGTCTTAGGTGACCCCTGTGAAAGAGTCATTCGACTCCCAAAGAGGTTGCAACCCACAGGTTGAGAACCACTGCCCTAAGGGGACCAAGACCCAAGTCAACTCCTGAGGGAATCCTGATCCTCCCCTACATCCTCCAGTGTTCTCTGTGCAAGCAAAAAGAGGTCTTTCTCTTCCCATGCACCTGGAACATGAGCCTCGCTTGTTACCTTTGAACTGAACTTCTTGTTTATCTACACAGCCATCAGGTCACTCCCTCTGATCACTCCCCATACTTTTGCCACTCAGTAATCCCAATTGTCTGCTCCTAAATTTTTTAAAATTAAATTTATCGAGGTGACATTTGTTAGTAAAATTATATGTTTCAATCATATATTTCTATAATACAAGGGGTTTCCAGAAAGTATCCAGCTGCGAACCTTTCTCATTATATTGAAAATAGCTTGAATTTTTCCGGACAGCCTTAGTACATTATCTATGTGTTGCATTGTGTGCTTACTACCCAGAGTCAGTTCTCCTTCCATCACCATATATTTGACCCCTGTTCATCCTCTACCACAACCCTCCCCCATTATACTCTGGTAACCAACCACTAAAGCTGTTGTCCATGTCTACTGTTGTAGGAAACTAGGCCCCACAGAGAGAAAGAATCACTCAAACACCAAAGATAGAAGAGGAAGAGGTTCTTTATTTGGTTGACGGAGCTGTGGCAGACAAAAATCTAAAATGGCTGAACTCCCCGACTCCCTCTGATCCTGTCCTTTAACAGGACTTATAGGCTTAAAGGAGCAGCCGTGTTCTTTTGATTGGTGGTCCTAATGCATCGGCGGGTTGTTACAGATGAAATGAATCAGCAGAATCATCACTAGTTCCAGGCAGTGGGGGTAGGGTTATTACAGGAAAATGAGTCAGCAGAATCATCAGCTGAATCAGATAACTCTTCATGGCAGGGCCTCCTCCTTCTCTATAAGTTTTATGTTTCTTTGTCTTATTCCTTTGCTGCTTTCAGTTTTATATCCCACATACTTATATGAATGAAGTCATATGGTGCTTGACTTTTTCTGTCTAACTTGGCTTTTTCTGACTTATGTCACTTAGGATGATAATTTCAAGATCCACCGTATTGCCAATGACTGAGGCCAGGGAGGTTTGCATTGGACCTGGGAAGGTGGAAGAAAAATTGAGGAGCCACAGGCAACTTAAACATAACCTTTATTCCAGAAATGGAGGAGCAATAAAATGATGTCCGAGAGTTCCCTCTCAATAGCTCTTAGCCCATAGCTAGCCTACGGCTCGCTCCCTCACAGAGAGTCCCATCCCCTTATGTAGGTAGGAGAACAAAGATGACAAGCCATCAAGAAGCCAAGGTTATGACACAGTGTGCTTACATTTGCAGTACTGTACAAAAAACTCAGTAAGGTGTGATAACTGTATAAACAACTTGGTTAGGTTATGACACTGAGTTGTTTGTACCATGCTGCTAATGTAAGCACATGGTGGCAAGTTCACTAACTTAATTGTCAGGTTTGGGGTACAACACCAGCTCTGATGACCATTTCAGAGAAAGAGTTCCAAAATTGCTTGGAAGGATGAACTAGGCACTAGTGTCAATGCATAGCTTCCCAAGGGGAGGGATTACTTTGAAATGACTGTAGTGATATTCAGCAATGAGGTAAGTAGCACTTTTTCTAGGATGAGTTCACAAAATTAATTGTCTGACCTTGTATATCTCTGTGCAAAAAAGTTTTATGAATTTTTGAATAAATACCCAGAAGAGGGATTGTTGGGTCATATAATAATTCTATTCCTAATTTTTTGAAGAAACTCCATGCTGTTTTCCGTAGTGGTTGTACCAATTTACATTTCTGCAGTGTATGAAGTTTCCATTTTATCCATAGTTTCTCCAAAACTTGTTATAATATTATTTGTCTTGTTGATAATAGCTATTCTAAAATGTGTAAGGTATCTCATTGTGATTTTGATTTGTATTTTTCTATAGCTAATGAAGTTAAGTCTTTTATATATTTTTGATATTAACTCTTTATCAGATTGTTTGCAAATATCTTCTCCCATTTGATTGGTTGTCTCTTTGATTTGTTAACCATTTGTTTTGTTGTGCAGAAGCTTTTTAGTTTGATATAGTCATTCATTTTTTTTTGCTTTTACTTTCCTTGCCTTTGAGGTCAATTTCATAAATTCCTTCCTGATCCCAAGGCCCATAAATTAAATATCAATGTTTACTTCTATGCAATTTATTGTTTCCAGTTTTATGTGGAGGTCTTTGATTCATTTTGAGTTAATTTTGGTATATGGTGACAGATTGCAGTCTAGATTAATTCTTTGCACTTGACTTCCCAATTTTTCCAGCATCATTTATTAAAGAGGCTTTTTTCCCTTTCCACTGTGTGATTTTGTTCTCTTAGTCAAAAATTATATATATATATATATATATATATATATATATATATGTTTATTTCTGGATTCTCAGTTCTATTACATTGGTCAGTGTGTTTGTTTTTCTGCCAATATGATGCTGTTTTGATAATTGTCACCTTGTATATAAACCTAAGTCAGGGAGTATAATACCTCAGACCTTGTTCTATTTTCATAGGATTGCTTTGACTATTGGGGGTCTTTTGTGATTCCACACAAATCTGATGACTTTTTAAAAATCTATTTCTTGAAGAAATATCATTTAGATTTTGATGGGGATTACGTTAAATCTGTATATTGCTTTAAGTAAGATGACCATTTTAACTATGTAGATTCTTCCTATCCATGAACATAAAATATCTTTCAATTTCCTTGTGTTTTTTTCAATTTCTTTTTTTCTTCTTCATTGTCTTATAGTTTGCAGTGTATAGGTCCTTCACTTTCTTTGTTAAGCTTATTCCTAGATATTTTATTCTTTTTTGTTGCAATTGCAAGAAGAATTGTTTATTTGTTGTTTTTTTTCCTGGAGTTTCATTGTTAGTATATAGGAATTCAATGGATTTTGTACATTGATTTTGTATCCTGCAACATTACTTTATTCATTTATTGTTTCTAATAGTTTTTTAGTGGAGTCTGTAGGGTTTTCTACATAAGGAATTATGCCATGTGCAAAAAGTGACAATTTAACTCTTCATTCCCAATTTGGATGCCATCTATTTCTTTCTCTTGCTTGTTTGCTCTGGCTAAGACTTCCAGTACTATGAGTATGTTGAATAACAATAGTGACAGGGGGCATCCCTTTCTTGTTCCTAATTTTAGAGAAAAAGGTTTCAGTTTTTAACCACTCAGTATGATATTAGATGACAGTTTATTATATGGTCTTTATTATGTTGAGTACTTTCCTTTTATACCCATTTTATTAAATGTTTTCATCATAAACAGATGTTATGTTAATATCTTGTTAAATTCTTTTTCTGCATCTATTGATATAGTCATATGGCTTTTATCTTTTATTTTGTTTATTTGGAATATAGCATTGATTGCTTTGTGTAAGTTTAACCATCCTTGTGCCCCTTGAATAAAAGCCACTTGATTGTGATATATAATATTTTAATGCATTATTATATTCAATTTACTAGTATTTTGTTAAGGATTTTTGCATCTATATTCATAAAAAAATGTTGGTCTGTAGTTCTATATTTTTGTGTTATTTTTACCAGGTTTGTATCAGGGTAATAGCCTTGTAAAATAGGAAGTATTGCCTTGAATATTTTGGAAGAGTTTGAAAAGGATGAATATTAAGTCCTCTTTGAATGTTTGGTAGAATTTATTAGTGAATCCATGTGGTCCTGGACTTTTGCTTTTAGGGAGGTTTTGAATGATTGTTTTAATTTTCTTCCTGATCAGTCTATTTAGATCTTCCAGTTCTTCGTGTTTCAGTCTATTTACGTTGTATGTTTCTAAATACTTGTTCATTTCTTCTAGGTTATTGCATTTGGTGGCATATAGTTTTTCACAATATTCTTATATAATCTGTATTTCTGTGGCATCCATTGTAGTTTTTCTTCTTTCATTATAGAGCATTTTTTTAAATGTAAATTTTTCAAGGTTATTTTCTTATTTAGACAATTACCAATGCTTTCCATTCCTTATGAGAATATGTCCTAATTCCTTGGCTCATCCTGGATTTAATTTCTTAGAGTCTTTTCTAACCTTCTGAATTTAATTCTCCTGCTCACCCTATCACCCTTTCCTGCCACCATGTACCCTGCATTCTTATTCCCTGGAGGACCTAATTAACTTTGACATGTCAATAATTTTTTTAAATCACTTTGTCCTTACTATTTCTTTGGCTTCCAGTTCCTCTCCAGTTATTGAGTTTATTTGTCCAAGGAATGATTTATAAGTGCTTCTTCTCTGAGGCCTTTCTTGGTACTCCATCCTGATATTATCACATGGAAGCCCTTTAATATAGAAGAGTAGTGCAATAACAACTCTTACAATCCACTTAAGTGTGTGCAAGGGCATATTCTAAACACTTTACACCTATTATAGGTGGATTATGGATCTCTCTGAAGATCACATGCATGGTAAGTGGCCAAGCCAAGAATGGAAGTCAGGCAGACTCCTTATGCCGCATCCTCTTAAGAGCTTATCCCATGATCAGCCAGCATGAAGTCTGAAGAGGGCAGAAAATGTCTCATATTGAGTCTTGTAGCCCCTCATACAAGGTACTCTAGTGCATGCTTAGGACTGAAGGAAGGTGTAGTGATGTAATACAAGTTTATAAAATAACTGAAGGAAACTTTTTTGATGAGTCATATCATTTCACTTTCTGCTGCTTTAGGATGGTAGAGAATGAACAGAGAGGGAAATATGTTCTTGATGACATCTTTCATCTGACATTTACATTAAGTGAAATAATGCTGGTAGAATAAACTATTTTGACACTTAGAGTATTTATCAAAACAGACCTAAGAGTCAGCCTGAGTTCCATGGGGCATATCCAAACTTTGTTACTAATTTGAACATAGACTTTAATCTCAAAGCCCTGTAGGACCCAAGCTAGTTCTCTGAGGTTCACCTGGGCCCTCCTGTGGGGTTATAACCTGGGCTGTGCTACATAGGTGTGTATTGTGTGGGGTTGAAGTGATGGGCCCAGGGAGGAATTCATCAGTTTTAATTTCACTGCATCAAAATAATCAAGCCAGAATATTAATATTATGATAATTGCTTCCCCCTATATGTTTACAGAGAGGGGAAATCAGCTATAATGGTTGACATCTGAAACAGGAGTGGCTAATTCTTACTCGTGCAGCAGATGGGCTTGGGTTATAAATAAGCAGCAAATGTGAAAAAGAGAGTCACAGCATTGAGCCAGGCTTGCTTTGTACACAACTCTTAACCCTTGCTTCTTGTCCCTGGTCCAAGATTTGGGTTGCTGGGCTGCTTGTTTTTATGGTCAAGGATCTGATACCACTGGATGTGACAAAGACTAGAGCAAAAGTACCCTGAAAAGTATACAAGAAGAGCTGGTATATGTTTGATGAATACATGTTTGAGGTCAAAACACAAAACAAACCCTATCGTACATGAAAATTAAGCCCCTCTGCCTGTACTCAAGCTCCTAGAAGGTGCGTATATTAATACCTCATAGGGGGAGCAGCCTCATGAAGCATAGTGTGTTCATCAAATGGGCATCTTGGACATGGAGAAATTTCCAAGATGTCAAAACATTCCTATATTTCATGAACACCTCCCCAACTAACTTCTCACTAATGTCTACAATTTTATATTTAGGAAAGTATTCCTTCATGTTATATAACTGAATGAGGCTTATTAAAATGTAGTGTCCTTGAGCAGGGTGATGATGAAACTTATCAGCATTTACCATGACCCCTATATAAATTAGCTTGTCAGATCCTTTCCCATCTTCATCATTCCCAGCATTCAGAGCTGAACAAATGATGGAGGAGAACAAACTAGGAGGAGTTTGTGAGCATTGTGAATGTCTTGAGAATCTGCTTTTCCCTGGTCTGCCACTTACTAGCCATGTGCTCTTGGGCCAAGTCTTAACCTTGGGACATGTAACCTTCAGGAACTTCATTTGAAAAAAGTCAGAGCAATAGAGTAATAACAAATACTATGACTAGGACATAAGAGGTTATACAGGTCAAATAGGGCAAAAATTGTGAAAGCACTTTGAATACTGTGGAAAAATACACAATTATAAGGTAGTTATGATGGTTGGAGTGGTAGTAGTAGGTAATAGTAGTTCTTATAATGGGAGGCATGGTACTTTTCAAAATTGCAGATAGTATTAGGGGAGGACTAGAAAAGCTTGGAGTTTCTTTATGACTCAAGTAAACAAAGCTTCTACTAAAGGAGGCATAAAATGGCTAAACAGAAGGGCTCCTGAGGTGCAGTTATGGAGGATATTCCTGCTAGCATTCCAGACAGGGGCATCAAATTTGTATTTCTGTAAATCAGAGGATGAGCTGATCTAAACCAAGGTGCATACTTTAACTCTTTCCAAGCCCAGCAAAGGCAAAGAATACAAAGCAAATATCTCATGGATAATTTGGAACCATAGAGAAGAAAAATGGGAGAGAATGCCAATTCTTGGGGTCTTCTCTTTGCTTCAGAGTAACTAGTCATTATCTCTAGATCAAATTGGTGGGAAGCAAAAATGATAAGCAATTTCTGATGAAGACTGAAAAATTAACTTTGAGAAACTTTATCATCAGGTACTATGAGGAAAAGTCCTGATAGAATAAAATGTGGTCACAGGGGAAGATCTACTTGGTAGGAAAAGTACTTTATAGGTGAAGGGGAATCAGCAGAACTTGATGGAAGATAGCACAATACCAGACTATGAAGTCCTGATAATTCCAAGTGCAAATTTGTGGCAAATGCACTTTTAACAATTCATTGATTATTTATAGTATATATTAACTTACAGTGACTTGTATATCAAAATATTATTCTTCTTTAAAAAAAATCTCTTCTTTTTATTTTTTTAAGATCCCTAATTAAGGAACACAGATAATTTTATAGATAAGTTGTCTTCACCATTACCATCAAAATGTTAAGTCTAGAGTGCACAATTGCTGGCCAACAACTCACATAATCAACTATTGCTTCAACTATTGTTTCAACTAGTTTGGTGACTTGGTTTGCTCTATGAGACACAAGCTTACAAACTGAATTCTCTTCCAATTCCAGCTCTAAAGCTCTCCATTTTTACCTCAAACCATCACATGATGGCACTTTCCTTATAATTTCACTCATGCTGGCTCTTCACCTGGCATGATGTACATATGACCCGTTGTCTGTTACTGCATTGAGAGTGACAGTAATCGCTCTTGGGTTGAGCTTTATTGTGGATATCTATCCAAACTTCCGAGTGAATGAAATTTCAGAATTGCCTGCTGATTTTGACACAGAGCTGAAATTCCTATTTCTTAATTTATTGTTCTTTCTTTTTTTTACTTGTTTCCTAAGGATTTTTCTGGCCCTTTTTCTTATCAGACTGCATATTTAAGTGGTTCCTCTTATTCCAGTTATTTTAGGACATCAGCCTTTTCCAAAGGCTTCACAATCAAACTTAAATTGATCAGAGAGTTTCCATGTATTCTCAGTCAATTCTCTTCAAGCTTCAACCACCAGGTATACTCCCTCTGCTGCTTGGACCCTTTAGTGTCATTTCTTTTACTCCTGATCCCACACATAAACCACATTCATCCTTCAGGTGCTGACATACTTGGGGGTGCTAAAGCTTAACTTTGTGGTAAGTTCTCCTTTTGCTAAAGACGCTCAGAGTCTCTTCTAGGAATTAAGAAAAGTTCCTCATCTTACTTTTGAGTTATCCTTAGAGGAGAACCAAAGCCAAACTTTTGGTGCATCAAATTATTTAGAGTAGTTAGCATCTGTCATGTGCTCACCCACCTTATCACTGCCTCTCCAGACTGGGTAAAACATGAAGTAATTGCCACATCCATGATCTCCTTAGAGGCCATAAACTGTGGCAGTTCCTCATGCACAAATCCAAATGGCATCACCATGTAATCCCACTAGCTGGTCACACCTGTGGTCAGGGTTGGGCATTGGGGCCAAAGTCAGTCATCTAGATAGAGGTCAGGCAATAAGCAGACTGGGAAAAAGTTCTGGTTCACAGGCAATCTATATTAGATAGTGACTAACTAGACCATTCTTTGGGGAGTTTGAACTCAGTCTACATTGTAACTTGATGACTCGACTACAGATATAGAGAAGCAACACAACACTGCCATAGGAGTTCTGGAGTAGGAAAAAGGATGGTTCAGGGAACACCAGACACATCAGGCAGCACAGTGTTTTTTCTATATGGCATTTCATTTGGGTAAAGAATGGTCCCTTCTCTTTGTAGTCTTATAAGAAGCCACTACCAACTGAAGTAACTGGAGTACATCTATCTGATCTTTTCTGAAAGATTATAAGACCTCACTCTTGTTCCATTATCAATGAAGGAAATTCAGTGTGTCTTCCCCCACACTTCTGCTGGAGGAACATAGGATTAATGTGCCATCAACTGGGCTGCTCCCAGAAAAGAGAGCTTCTTGTTTTCTTATCCCTTTGATACCAGAAATTAGAGCTCATAGAGAAAAATAAGAGCCTTAAGCACACCTAATGGGCTAGTCCTAGACAAGATGCTGTCTCTACCCTCTCTATGTGGACAAATTCTCCACCAAAGCCAAGGAACCAGGAAATTTGGGCTTAAGTAATGACAGCAGAATTGGGCCCAAGCTGAGTCAGCTACAGCCCTTGGCATATCCCCAAGTGAAAGGAACAGCAGGTTGGGGTTACTTAAGATAGGAACTCTTTAAACAGTCTCCCACTGGGGATGCTTTGACAAGCCAGCCAAAGTGCCTCCTTTCCCTTGCCCCTCCTCATCCCAACAATGACAAAGTACAGGTTATGGCCTCCAGGTAAGCACAGTTCTGGGGAAACAAGGAAAGCAAACAAATACTCTATGTGGTTGCAGAGTTCCCAGGCTCCATTTCAAAGGCAGTCCCTTATGGCTTTGTTTGCTCCTGTTTTTCCCAGCATAGGTGTTTGATATCACACAGACCTTTTCTGAGATTTCCAAGGAGAGAAGTATTTAGTTTACAGTGGGTAGCCAAGAGTTTCCTAGTTTGAAAAAGGGAATAAGTTACCTTTCCACTGAGTATATTTAAAAGCCCCTAATTGTGCTGGTGCTGATGGGACATGAGAAAGTTCAAATCAGGTATCTACAAAAAGCACCTATTGCAATGGCATTTTCTGAGACAACTTAGCAGCACTCTCTGTACTTGGTTGAAGGGCTGCCTCTTCACTGGGATGTCACTCTCTTTTCTTCACTTTAGGTGTGCCAAGAGTAGATCAGGCCATGTGGTGATTGCCTACACAGGTAAATTTGGAAAAGACTAAATTGTAGAGAAAATAGAAAATGGGAGATTCTTATAATACTCCACGTGTTACTGTGACTTGCCAACATTTGGAACTCTCAAAACCCTTCCCCACTTTGCCTCTGATCCAAATATGATTAAAGCATCAGGGGAACTTTCACTTTGCTTCCTTAACTCTAGCCTAGGCAGGTACCAAAATGTGCAAGCATCAGCTGTTATGAAGAAAACAAGAACATCTATCTTTAGCCATGAGGAAGAACATTCAAAGGAGTTTTAAATACAAACAAATACCCCTTGAGCTTGCTATGACTTACAAAGAGACAGAAATGAAAGGGATGGAGCCCCCAGAGAAGGATTGCAGACAGAAGGAGCTAAACCCCTACTCCCTGTGCTACCAGAAGCCAGAAGCCACTTGGGGTAGCCATGGGGGATGAGGGCAAGGTCTCCAGTCCCCTCCCCTCTGCCTCCCTCCTTAGTGGAATCTGCATCCTCACCATTTCCTCTTATCCAGTGATCATCAGCTCCCCTCACCCTCACAAATCAGCCCTTGGAGGGCAGAAATAATAGGTAGGGTAAGTATGTCTTGTGATCACCCTTTGGGTATTTGCATTTTAATAGAGGAAGTGGTTTTAATCTCTAATTTATTGAAAACAGAGCCTCTGTTTGAGGTCTCAAAAACGTACTTGTAGGGAAATAAACATGACATTGGCAATGACACCTACCTAAAGATTAGTTTTATATAGGCACTTCTGCCCTGGAATAGAAAGTGGCACTGTTAGCAAAAACTTTCTTTAAAAAAAATCTAATCAATTAGAAAACAATAAAGTCCTTTCCTCTGTCCACCAGCTCCCTTCCCACACATATGCAGGAAAGGGCCCCTGGCAGCATGCCTGAAGGCTTGGGTAGGCAGTACGCTAACAACATAATATAGCACATTCTAAACTTTAGGTAATTCTAAACTTTAGGCCATTATGAGCATGACTGACAATGGCAATCAGTGTAAATTGCCTTCATATACACTGGCCTTATGTTTGAGCGACAGACAATACCTGCACATCCAATGTGGGAATTCCTTACCTATTGTTGCTATCAGTAAAGGATTCACAAGGCCTACAAAAAATACATTTACACTTTTATGTATATTCAATGTATAATTTAAGGAAATAAAAAACCTGACACTTTTATGTTGTTATATTAATAGGATACAATCTAAAATGACTAACCACAACTTTGCCTTTCATTTTCCTTTCTGATCTTCCTTTAATAAACAAACTAAAAATAAACTTTTATAAATAATGCAAGTAACATATAATTACATAACATATTTAATAAATAACATTTTATGATGTTCAAAATTTTATAATTTTTAAAATTTAGTCAAAAACATCATTGTGATTTTTTTTAAAAAATTAAAATAGTTGTATTAGAGTTTATTTTTTAGTTTGATCAATTTTTGTTGTTTTATATAAAGCTCCTCTCAACAATCTTGTTCTTATTGTTGTGTTTATATCTCTGATTGTAACCTCAAAAAATCTAAACTCTTTAAGATTCTTGAAACTTATGTTCTAATTGCATTCCAAAAAAGTTTAAATGGTTTTCTTTTGCATTAGCAGATTGTAGGAATACCTATGTCCTGTTAAGTGTTTGCAATTTATTTCTTGCCCTGAGAATGATCAAACCATGCCTTTCAGTTAGGATTCTGTTAGTATATAACTATTTTCCATATTGAATTGGGAAAATGGTTTACATATGAAGAACGTTAAGCCTTGGATATTTGTTGTAATTCTTTTTCTCAGTTTGAGGCTTATGTTTTCCTATGACATGTTATGGATAGCTCATGTAACTTATTAATCATTTGCTGTGTAATATCTTCCTCTACTTTCTCTTCATTTTTCTTTTCCTATTACTTTGAATCTTAGAAAGTTTGTACCCATTCCAAAATCAGATAAATATTAAATATTTAATAAATAAAAATTAAATTAATTTTCTGCTAAATCATTTTCATAAATAATATTTATTGAACAATCCCACTGACTCATTGGTCAATTTTTGTACCAGTAGTATACCATTTGTATTGTTGTACTAAACCATGTTAGTATCTTTTAAAGTAAGTTCTAGTTGTTCTCATTTGCTTTTTCTTCCATGAACTTTAGAACCATTTGGTTAAGTTCCAAAAAGAAAAGAAGAAAAATAATTGTTTCAGGAATTTTGCAAGTATCAAATCTATAAATTGTTGGTCTATCTAGCTGTGTACCTGCCAAGTTTTATGGTTAATTCTAATTAGAAAACCTTTACTGTTTCATCACTAAGTATGATGTTTAAAATAAAGGTTTCTGATGATGATAAAGAAGTAGCCATACACTTCTACTTAACTTTTTGTTTAAAAATATTACATACAGTGTTGGAATCTGTCCAATGCATTTTCAACATCTATTTGAGATGATCATATGGTTTTCCCTTTACTCTCCTATATGGAATCTCACTCTAGTTAAATTAATTTGCTTGCTCATTTCTAAAATTTTATGTTGTTGTTTAAGTCCCTCTTTAAAAAGAAAAACCAACAAAATAACTTGATAGTATTCTGTATTAGTCAGGATCTCTAGGTTCAAGTGATAGAAAAGCAAACTGCAACCAGTTAAAACAAGACAGTAAATATATCTAATTATTTAACTGAAAAGTCCAGGAGTAGAGTTGACTCAGAAACCCAGAAGAGGTCATGAGAATTCAGTTTTACAATGCCTAGTTCCTGAAACTTCAGACTTTTTTCCTCACAGATGCAAGGTCAGGAGGAACTGAGCTTTTTACCCACAGCTCTGGCAAAGTCCTATGCAATTCTCTCCTTGATCCCAAATTGTTCGCATTCTCAAGTCTGTATGAATCACTGTGGCCAATGAAAGCTGATTGACTGACACTTAGGATACTTGTCTACACTGAGGCTGAGAGTCAGGTAGATCAAGAGTAGGAGAGGGTTTCCACAGGGAAAATTAAGTTGTTATTACCAAAGAACATACAAATTAAATATCTGTTATATACCCTTAATAAATTAAAATTCCTCAGGATTGAAGAGCTGAAGTACTTAGTTTTTCTTTTGAGCATGTTTTTTCTTTATATTCCCCAATCCACTGGACTTTCCAACACCCCACAATTCAGTTTGTTTTAGCATGTGCTGTTTCTCTGGCTCAGGGCTTGCTTGGTATTCTTCTGGGAAGGTGTCCACTGTGAGTAGATCCTTGGCTTGCTGCTGCTGACCACAGTGGGGCAAGCTCTTGGCTTTCCTATATGGTGCTGCTCCCATAGTCAAGTGCTGGTGTGGCTTTCAGGGCAAGGGTTTAATTGCTGCTCCCAATATAGGCATAAGGGACATAAGACCAGAAGGAGATTACACTGGTTCCCAACTTCTATGAAATTCTTCCCACTGTGGTTCTTGATTCATGGCGCTGATTTCTTTGTTGAGATAGTAGTTTGCAGCTTTCCAATTTTTTTCTGAGCTAAGAGGTCCCAGGCCTGTTCCCTCTGCCAATGCTTTCCACTGTTCTCCATGAAGGCCCTTCTTCCTTAGTAATCTGCAAAAGGGAACTAGAATTAAACATAGTGGCACCTAGCTTAGAAGGGTACTTTGCATTAATAAGAACCTCTCTTATGAGGACGTCTACTGCCAGGGGCTCCCAATGTTCATTTAAGACATTTCTGAGAATTAAAAAGGAAAATCTACCCAAAGCTGAATGGAAACCACCGCAAGTCACCTTTAAGATGTGAAAAGGACAATTAGAGGTAAATATGTTGGATCTCTTAACCTCACAGGAGTTCCAAAAATTAGAAATTAAGATTTAGAAGGCAAATAGGCCTTCTTGCTAATCAATCAATTAATCAATCAATCAATCTGACAGACACAGGAGTATATTAAATTTTAAATTGCCATTTGAAAGAAATACGAGTGCAATTGTCAGAGATAATGACAGGACACTGTGAAGGGCTTACCAGGGAAATGGCAATGGGGGAATGATGCTTTGTGTGACTTAAGGTATGGTCTAAAGTCAGCTGCTCAGAAGCAGTTTGATGCCTGGAGGCTAGGGGTGAGGGAGAAGGTAGGAAAGGTGGGTGGAGGAACCAAAGTTAAGTTTGCCAAGGCTCTTAGCAGCGTTGGGCTGCTCAGGCTAAAACTGCCTGAGTCCAGTGCTAAGATGTACGATTCCTTCCTCATCGATCTGTTTGTCTTGCATTGAAACCAAGAGAAGGATTTTGTGGTTCACACCAGCTCAGAAAACAGTAAATATTCCTTACTTACTGGGTTTCTTTGCTCCCTTTTATCTTTTGTCTCTGTTGTCCTCTTCCTCAAAGTTTGTTTTATCTCAACAAATCATCAAACCCATCAGAAAGGTTACAGGCAAAGCAGTTACCACGTCGGCCCCATGAAGATTCCCTGCTGGTGTTTTCTACTGTAAAAGTGCAAAGTGGAGGAAAATGGGTACCTGCAGAAAGTCCACCTGCAGAAAAGAACAATTTGAGTTCATTTTATGCCTTTTGAACCTACTTGTCTTGCTCTATCTTGCAGACAAAAGATATATAGTCTTTTCCTGTGAAGGGGGAAAATGCAATGTTGTTCTTTTGTACAAGTAAAAAAATCTTTGGACGTTTGGACTAACATGCTATTAGTATATAAAAGATAGTTATATAATTTTGTATTACTATTTCTAGTTGCCAAATCTGATTATTGTTTTTTATCACACTTCCAAATTAACAGACATCGTAATTGTTATTACCTTCTTTCAGGAAAGCCATGCTAAGGAAATATTGCCTAATGATAACATTAGCCTTTACCAGCTATCTTAACTCTGCACTGCCAGGCCTTGTCCACCATAGCACTATTGACATTTTCATTAAAACTGAGAATTCAGTTGTTTGTGAACCCCAGAATCCTATCTGACATATCACCTTGCACTATTACTCTTTCCCTTTCCTTTTCTATAATATGAGATTGTGAAGATAACCACCATGCCAAAGGCTTCTCTAATACTGGAAATGTATTTAGTTATTAGATGCCAACAGATCCTTCTAAGTATTACATGCTATTGGCACAAGAAATTTGAGTTGACTTGGAAATGGACCATGAATTTCCTGTTCTTTACTCTGAAAACCCCTAAACACAAAGGATATTAAAATCACATATTGCTCTGAAAGACAGCATTTGTTTAAATGTACAGTAGACTCTCAGTTAACTTACACCCATGGGGATTGGTAGATGCCCGATAAATGTAAGTAGACCTTTCGTTAACCAGAACTCAAGCAACTGGAACTCTCAAACAACTGGCAAAATCTCAAGCAACCAACAAAAAAATTTTGCCAGTTGTTTGAGAGTGCCGGTTACTTGAGTTCTGGTTAATGGAGAGTCTATTGTATACAGAAGCAGGTCATTTTGAAACTACAATATTTCAGCAAAATTGAATGAATAACAGAGAGGGAGCATAGTACTGTTCTCATTGACTCACTCTCCTTTGCATTCATTATTCCTGTCAGTGAACTGAACAGGGATTCTTAAACTGTACGGCAAATACCCTGTGGAAGGCATAAAAGAACCTCAGTGTAAGGGAGATTTATTTTGGAGAAAAACATATTTAATAATGTAAAATAAATTTATGTTGGGAAAAATGTTGTTTTATAATACAAACTTAAGAAAGTAAAGTTGGTCAAAATTATATGACCAAGTGGAGATACACAGAAGGAAAAGGGATTTTCAGTTCATGGCCTGGCAGTGTCCCTATGGTAGTCTTCTACATATGTATGTATACAGAGATAGAGACAAAAAGACAGAGAATAAGAAACAGAAAAAGAGACAGAGAGAAAAGAATCTGTATAGATTTCAAAGAAGGCTGAAATAGGTAGAAGCTTCTATTTCCATCTCAGAATCATTAACTTTTCTGGAACTGATGACGAGAAAGACCATGAATTGGGATATTTTTCTGGGAAAGACATGTATCTGTTGTATGCATACTTGTATGTGCCACATATGATAATAAGTGGCTTATTTTACTATGACAGTGTTGCAGGGTAAATTACTGCTGTATGATTATACAGCAGTGGTTTGAAGCAAGGGCTTCTTTCCCTGCTTCGGTTGATGGACCATTGGATATCAAATTTCCTGTCTGCACTGTTGTCCCATGAAACTACTTGAGTCTCATGAATACAGAGCTTGGCAGTCCTTGATGAAGCATATTTATGAGTTAAGTCCATATGAATCCAAAGCACATGGATTAAATTTCCCTCAAAATATCTAAACTAAAGGTGAAAAGCACTTCGAAAAATGTAGTGGGAATCCACTGTTCCTTGGGCCAATTTTAAAATTTGAGCTCTTTGTTCCAATCAAAAGAGTTCCAATTTTGCTCATGTTGTCCAGTACTTGAAGGTCTCCATTATGGCTCTTCAATGGCTACTGCTATCCCAGGGCAGATGAACCTCGATATTCCAAGTGACCCTACCAAGATCCAGAGGACCATGCATCAGGCTGAACAGAGAATTCTTTATTGAGTGATATAGTTTACTGTCTCTTCCAGGTTCCTACCTTATCCAAAACCTTAAGCAAAATTCATGTCAAATTTGTAGGAATAAAAAGGGAGTTAAGGAGGCATCCAAAAAGCATTTTGAGGCAGAACAAAGATAACACTGGGTCTCCCTCCCATCAGACACAGTT
This sequence comes from Lyroderma lyra, assembly GCA_004026885.1. Taxonomy (NCBI): domain Eukaryota; kingdom Metazoa; phylum Chordata; class Mammalia; order Chiroptera; family Megadermatidae; genus Lyroderma; species Lyroderma lyra. The sequence goes on along the minus strand of PVJL010001344.1, from coordinate 126,830 downwards.
ACAGTGAATGCAGTTCAGTAATTTTTTAAAAGAAAAATAAAACATGAAGGAAAAGCTATCCAATTATTATGGTTTCTTCATTTATAGATAAATCAATCTCTTTTAACTTTTGGAATGATCATATCATAGCCAAATTTTATCCCATGATGTTGAGTTTATGTTTTTTTGCCTTTGACATTTTGAATTGTAATAGTAATAACTTCAAATAAGATTCCTTCAAATACCATCTGAAATTTTATCCCTCCCCCAATTTATTTTCTGTTTTGTACATACTAAGGATCATTCAAGAATCTCAAACCATTATGAATCTACATAAGGTTATTTCTAAAATCACCATTCCTTTTCTACATACCTGTTTTTGTAGGCTGGAAAGGAAATGCTCCTTGTATGTTTTCTTATCATTATCATATTAGTTTTTTTAGAAGATGGAAATAATGTTCTCTCTGGTATTTGGCCTTAACAGAATATTCCAATTAAGTTCAGGTCTATCTACAAATGACTTAAAATTTGGAAATTGTTCTCTGATCATTTGCTCTATCAATAACAAAGCAAAAAGATTCTGTTTTCATTGGCAGCAGTTTGATTTTCCTCAGGCTAATACCCTCTTCATCAAAGCCGGTGTATCATAAAAATTCAATGTTTTCAAAATTTGACCTTGTGAACATTTATCAGAATCCAAGGTTGTAATAGTGTCTTTGGAATCAAGCAGAATCAAACATTTTGGGCACTAAAAATGTTCTTTGTGGCCAGTGTGTGTTACATAAGACTGCAACTGGCTTAAGGCAAGTGACTCCAATTTTAACATACCTAAAGGAAATAGTTTTTCCCTCTCACCTAAAGAAAAAGAGAGAAAAAAAATGTGTCCTTAATGATATTTTTTAGGCCTATTATAAATGAGTTTGAATTTTAGTCTTTTATAATTAACACTCATCACAAATAAATATCCTCATTAAAATAAACGTGTCAAATTAGTTCTGGTTGTTAGGCATTATAAAGTTGTCATTGTTTTGCTGTTTTTCAAAATTTTATATGTAATCTTAACACTCAAATTTCTTTTAGATCTTCATAGATAAATTTGAAGAAATGGATTTTTAATAAGCTAAAATTGTAGGGAAAATAAATTTAGAGAATTTAATCAGAAGGCATGTTTTGTGGCCAGAAATAATTGATGTTATAGTTTGTATCCATTTAATGAACAAAGTAGTAGCTACCTGTGCCCTTCTCTGGGTAGTCATTACTTTTCCGTCTAGTTTTATCTTGGTTAACCTTGAATGGGGAAAAATTATGAAAACATTGGAACAGATGGCACCTTGTAATGTATTCTCAATGACTCCCAAGGAACAGTTCAACTTTGGTCTAGAACAAAACAATACCTCTCCTTAGTCTATAAGCATCCTCAAAGACCCTGAGTGTTTTAATAAAAATTTACCCCAAATAGAGACTCTAAATGTATGATGATTCATTTAGGGTGTAACTTCTCTGTGCAGGTATTTTCTGTATCCTGTCATCATCCTCTAGGCTCTCTGGGCCAGACCTCCCTGTGCCTTGACCCCTTTGCTCTCACCTACAGGCTTTAAATCTGGCTCAATCTTGCAATCTGACTGAAGGGAGCAGTAGGTTTCCCCATTAAGTATTCAAGACTTGACATCTGGCTTTTCCTTGGTATTTCTCTAATCAAGTGGTTGAAAGCCAACTTCTAGTGTCAACTCATTCAGAAAGAGTACTCAGAGAAATATTTCTCTATTTCTCCTTGTCATATATTGAGCACTATCCTTTTGGAGAGGAGGCAAGGTATAAAAAAATCAATACTCTTAAAGCAATAGATAGAGTATTTTCTTGTATTTTTACATGTAAAGGTGAGTCTGAAGAACAGCGAAGCTTTCATTTATAGCTCCTGCCCTTCATTACAAGAACACAGTATGCATGCACGTATAAATTATGGAAAAAACTTTTTTTCTGACCAATAGATAAAAATTATCTTAATTTTTAACATTTTTTAAAAATTCATTTTTATTGTTAGACTTATTGGGGTGACATCTGTTAGCAAGGATTACATAGGTTTCAGGCATACAATTCTACAGTGCATTGTCAACTTGTTGTATAATAAGTTCACCACCTAATGTGACTTCTCTTTCCATCACCTTATATTTAGCTCTCCTCCCTCCTCTCCCACCACCCCCTTTCTCCCCTCCCTAACCCACTTGTCCCCAAATAAACATTAAACTATTGATTGTGTCCATGGGTTATTTGTTTGTTCATTTCTTTTTTCTTTGTTGCTTTAAGTTTTATATTCCGCATATGAGTGAAGTCATACAGTTCTTTGTTTTTTCTGTCTGGCTTATTTCACTAAGCATGATGATTTCCAGGTCCATCCATTTTGTTGCAAACGGCAATATTTCATCTTTTCTTACAGTTGAGTAATATTCCATTGTGTATATGTACCACTGCTTCTTTATCCAACATTTTAACAATTCATTTTTATTTAAAGCAGTAAATTTTATTAAGAAAACTGTCTATATCAAGTAGAGAGGAGCAGTATATAGGTAAAATGGTACCATATAGGATTATTTATTTTGTTTCTTTTCTTTTGAAATTTACTTGTTAAGACTGGTACCATAACTCAGATAGTTGTGTGTGAGTCTAGTGTGGACTTACACGACACTATGTGCCTGGTCAAAAAAGTGTGCATACTTCAGATTTGCCAATAGATACAAAGTTTCTATCATGGTCGGTCTAGCTGCCCTTTTGAAGATTCAATTAATGTATGAAAACAGAATGGTAGTCAATTGTCCTTGTCCCTGTCACTAAAATGAACTATTTTTGACTGCTTTTTATCCCCCTTATAGCTTCCAGGCAGAACCTAATGAACAAGTCCCTGTAACTACAGTGGCCTTCAGTCTGACTTCCAGTGGCCACTAAATAATTCATTCTTAAGAGTAATTGCAGTTTCCAGGCATGGAGGGTTCTTGACCTCTTGGAAATGCATATATAATAACCAAGAGTGTTCAGAGTAACTTGAATTAAAAGTCTGCTTCCACTCCTATTAATCTGTGATCTATAGTAAATTCTACTTCTCTGAGCCTCTGTTTCCATACTTGTCAAATACAGATCATAATACCTCCCGTTACTCCTTCTAAGCTGTTGGAGAAAAGAAGAAAATTTTCAGAAAACACACTGTCCTGACTCCATACTGAAGTTCTAAGGAGAAAGTCAAGTAAAGGTGACAGAATGTCCAGGAGAATTCATGTGCATGTTAGCAGAATGAAGATCTAATAGACTTGCTGGTGACATAAAAGAGATGAAAGGCCATATTGTGGTAACTGGTTCCATGGTATCAATATATTATGGTAACTTGCATTTTGCTGGTAAATGTATAAGAAGCTCTCTGGGGGGAAGTGGGGAGCAATTTGTAACACTTGCTAATTAACATGGGGTAAATAATCACACCATAACCAATTCAACCTGCCAAAGTGACATTACTGAATGTAAAGTTGGGAAGAGATGTTAATAGCATTTGACTCTCAGGAGTCGACTCCAGCACACCACCGATGGTAACTATATAAGAAATCTAGTGTAATAAATATGGAGGAGAGAAAGAGCAGGCATAAAAAAATACTGCTTACATACTGTAATATAATATAAGCCAGAGAATGTAAGGAAATTCCCAGCAATGAATGTTTCACTTTTTAGAACAGAAAGAGAACAAAAATTCTTAAAGAGAAAGGCATTAAGATAAAAATAAATATTAAAAAAAACAGAACACAATTTCAAAGCTAAGGAAATAAATTTAGAATTAAAATTAAGCAACTACATAATAACTGAATATATCAAGAAATACATTTACACTAGTGAAAATTAGTAACCAGCAAAATAGTCTTTATATCAATGAGAGACTGTGAAAAAAATTAGATTAAAACATTTTTAAAAATCAATAACTATTTAATATAAATACTAGGGCTGTCCAGATAAATATCTTTCATATTAAATTACTGCATACTTGCCAGACAGCCCTTGTATAAATGATACACTTGAAATATTAATAGTAAATCCAACAAATGTTAGCATAATTTTATTCTGGGTGAATTTAATTTATAAATATGAATTTAAGGATCTTAAAAACATTAGCAAATAAAATTCAGCAGCACCTTGAAAGAAAACTACAGCATAATCTAATAGTTATTCTCAGTAACGCAAAGGTAGTCTATTATTAATAAATCGTATAATTCACCATATACATAGATTAAAAGGTAAAAGCATATTTATTTCAAATATATCAAAACATAATACAATTCAACACCCATTGCAAATTTAAAAAAATAAACACTGACATAGAACTCAAAATTTTGTGAATATATTTGTGTATATGTGTATTTGTGTATACATACATGTGTGTGTAAATACATGTAAGAAAAAGTCACCACCATGTTAATGATGAAACACTAGAAACATTCTATTAAGGATCAAAACAGGGATGTCCTCTAAAGCTATTGTAGTTAATTTCTCTGTAAATGCTAGACAATGCCATTAAGAAACACACATAAAACAGATACAGTAATTGGAATGCAGATGCAAAAATATCATTATTGGCATAATGTATTATTGAATACCTAGAAAACTCAAGAGAATCAATTATATTTATTAGACTAATATCATTTATCTTAATAAGTTACAAGTTTAAATTAAAATTAATAGCTTTCCTATATGTAAATAATATTTAATTAATAATAGGTTGAGAAAACATGTTTCTTTTACAATATAAAAATAATAATACATATTTTAAATGCAAATCACATTTATATAAAGGATTTAAAAGAAAATTCAGTTCTCCTTCCATCACCATATATTTGACTTCCTTTTCTTTCTTTTACCAGCCCCTCTCCCCACATACCCTCTGGTAACCACTAAACTGTTGTCTGTCTGTGAGGTTTTTTTCCTTCGTTTGCTTGTCTTGTTTATTTATTGCTTTCAGTTTTATATCCTGCATATGAGAGAGAACTGACTCTGGGTGGTGAACATACAATGTAATATACTGATTATGTATTATAAAAATGTACACTTAAAATTTACATAATTTTACTAACCAATGTCACCCCAATACATTTAATAAAAAATTAAAAAAAGAGCAAAAATTTAAGTGTTAAATCATATCATATCTTGGATAGGGACACTGAATTTTGAAAAGATTCATTCATTTATTTACTCACTCAAAAAACATTTATTGAAGTCCTCTTATATATCAAGTATTGTTCTAGGCCTTGGAGAGAAAGCAGTGAACAAATTAGACAAAAGTACCTGAAATAAAATATGCAAAAATATTCAAATAAAATGTACAAATAAAAAAAAATAGCTCAGTTGCTATTGTCCAACTAGTAGATTGACAAAAATAATTTAAAATGGATGATGATACCCAGAGTTGGGAGGATGTAGGAAATGGGTCTTGTACAGTGATCAAATATTTCTATAAGACATATTGGCATAATCTATATAATTTTAGCTATATTACAATTTGATCAAAATAATCTATAAGAATAATAATATAGATGATCGTAACAGAAAAAAGATTAAAAGCAGATCTGGAATTTAATATGTAATATGCTTTCAACTCAGTGAGGAAAGAATGCTTTATTTAATCAGTAATATTTGCATAATTGGTCATGAATCTGGAAGAAAACAAGACTGAATTCCTGCTTTATAGCTTATCAAAAAATAAATTTTAAAAAGAGTAAAATTTCAAGTGCTAAAAATGAAAAAGTGATTTAAAAAATATATACATTTGTTGACCATATGATTCCACTGCTAGAAATTCACCCCTGAGATACATTAACAAATATGTTCCAAACATTGTATGGAATAGAAAAAAACTGGAAACACCCAAATACGAGTCAATACAAGTCTAGTTACATTTAAGATGTACATCCATGCAATAAAATGCTATAAAGCCATTAAAAAAGGATGAAACAAATCTGTGTTTACATGGAAAGATCTTGTAGCTATTTCATTTGATCAAAAAAGTAAAGCCAAGTTAAAAACATCATGTTCCATCTGTAAATTTGTAAAAGAAATTATACATAAATAATCATTATATTCATAATAATAAAGTAATAATACCCGGCACTTATTTAATTATGGCCATATGCCAGCTACTATTTTAAGCACTTTACATGTTTAAACAACTCTAAGAGATAGGTATTATTAATAGGTCCTCAGGGAGTTGAAAGCCAAAGAAAATTGCCCATGGTCCTAGGAATTGGTGGAGCCTGGATTCAAAATCAGGCAGTGCAACTTCAAATCCTGTTCTGTTAACTGCTAATTACTGCAATGTTGACACACACACAGATACACATGATTATTTTCTAGAGACAAAAAGAATTATTAGTTGTACTTATCGGAAGTATAAAAATGAAAATTGAGTCATTTTCTAACTTTCTGTACCTGTTTGATGTTTTAAAGCACATGCATATTTTCATTTTTTAAAATTAAACAAATAAGAAAACTTAAAGAAAAAGAAGAAAAAGAAGATATCCCAAGTGCCCTAAGCAACTCTAGGGAAAAACAACCCCAGCTGGCATAAATCTGTCTCTATAACATAGAGCAATAAAATTTGAAGTCACAGACCCTAAGAGCAACAGGTTCTTTGCTTTTACACCACCTTTCCTGAGCTGGTGTATGGAACTGACTTGCTGGAGCAGAATGTGGGCGCCACTGTGTTGCATTTCCTATCAGCAAAGAGATCAGAGAAGGATGCTGCCTTCTTTATCATGTCTCTTCTATCAATTGATCGAATTCTTTCCTTTTCTGTGCACTTGACACCATGATACCCAGGAGCTTAGAGAGTGCTGCTGGATTCTGAACAAACAACAATGCCCGGGGGGTGCTCACTTACCATCCCATGGGAAAGAAGGCCTGAGAGCTAGCAGTGGTTGGCTAAGTCCCTGGCACAGGAGCTTGGTTTCTTTGGCAGGGAAGAAGTCACCGTATGTCTTCAGGCACCAGCTCGTTGGCCACATCCAAAAGAGGAGTTACAGTATCCATCACTAGAGGACTCAGGTGTCAAGCATTCTGGCAAGCTCCTGGCTGCTACCTGAAACCTTCAGAACACTGCATTGTCTTTTTCCAGGTTTTGAGATAGAGGTTAAGAGAGGAAACCAGGCAATTATTGTTGGGCCACAGAGAAATAAAAATCAGCCTTTCTGCAAATTCACAGTTGATGTCAATGGATAAAATGTCCAATGCAAACGCCTAAAATAAAAGGACTCTGGTGTTCCAAATATGGTTTCCTGGAATCTTGTCTTATTTTTCTCCAGTGCTATAATGCATGAGTGAAAATCAAGTTCTACCCATTGACTCATAGAGTGGAGTGGTCAGAAAAGTTACATGTGGAGAAAACAAAATTATGTTTATAAGGATGTGTGTGTGAGTGTGTGTGTGTGTGTGTGTGTGTGTGTGTGTGTATACTGTGCTTGCCCCCTCCAAAAAAATAAATAAATAAATAAACGTGAGGAATCAGAGAGTGACAATATAAAAGTGCTATCCAGAAAGTATCCAGCCACATAATATGAAAAATAGAAGCATTTATGGCCAATTTTTTTCTGGACAGACCTCACATTTTTATAACGTTGGGAAAAATCAGTTTACACGGACTCAAGAACTATTTGTGGAGGGAACAGGAATAGTTCTTCCAGATATCATTGTCTGTCTACTTCATGAATAAAATTTCTTTTAAAAAACAAAGTTAATCAGACATATCAGATTTGGGGCTTTTTCCTTTACAAGAAATTATTTATATTAGTCTAGATCAATGACTATCAATCTCTTTGGTATCAGAACCACCTTGCACTCTTCAAAATTATTGAGAACCCCAAAGAGCTTTTATTTCTATAAATTATATTTTATTTGTATTGGCCATATTAAGTTGGCTAAATGATAAAGTTATTAAATGCTTAATAATTTATTAAAATAAACTCATCACATGTTAACATAAGGTATTTTTGTCAAAATATCTATATTTTCTAAAGCAAAAATAAAATTATTAGAATAACATTTTTTTCATATATTTTTCAAATCTCCATAATATCTGTCTTACTAGAAGACAACTGGATTATCATATTTGCCTCTGCATTTCATTTGTTGAGCTGTAGTGCTATTGTAGCTTCTAGAAAGCCCCAATGTACACTCTTACAAGAATGAGAATTAAAAAAGACAAATAATGCCCTTTTATTATGAAAATAGTTTTGATTACAAACACGTTACAGTTTCAGGAAACCCAGGCTGAACTTGGAGAACCACCTGTCTGATTAACAAGCAGGGAAGTGTGTATGGCAGTTCCTCTCTTACCAGCAGGGGCTATGTGCGAAGACCCCCAGTGGATCCCTGAAACCATAGATAGTATCAAATCTTATATACAGTATGCTGTTTTTTTTTTCCTATACATACATAACTTTTCACTTACAGCTTCTCTCTGGTATATTTGAATAGCCAGAATTACTACTCTTGCTCTTGGAGATCATTACTAAGTAAAATAAAAGCTACCTGAACACAAGCATTGTGGTACCGCAGTAGTCGATCTAATAACCAAGAAGGCTACTAAGTGATTATCAGGTGGGGAGTATAGACAGCCTGGATACACTGGACAAAGGGATGATTCACATCCCAGGTGGGACAGAGCATGACAGTGTGAGATTTCATTATATTGCTCAGAATGGTATGCAAGTTAAAATGTATGAATTGTTTATTTTTGGAATTTTTCATTTAATATTTTCAGATCATGGTTGACTGTGGGTAACTGAAACTGTGGAAAGTGAAACCACAGATGGGGAGACTAGTAATTAAAGTCATGTATGGGAAAGTCACTGGGGCTGTTGCATTAAATAAAGTGTTACCAGTGCTTATAAATTACATATTAGAATATTAGTGCTCTGGATTTGAGGAAGGCCAATTATAATTTTTGAAAACAAAACCACGGAAGGTTATGTTTTATGAAAAGCATGTAGGAAAAACACATGTCTATTGAACAATAGTAACAATCCAGCTACCCTCATGCCCAAGGCCCTGGTTTCATGACTGGGCAATTAGGGACTTCTGATGAATTCAATAATTGAGCGCCTCAGAACTTTTAGAAATTAGAAATTCAGTGCCATTCTTTTCTTAAAATAAGTGTTGTAATTAGAGCTTTGTGCCAATGTAATTACAATTAATCCCCAAGTTAAAATGGACAGGACAGGTCTTTGCCTTTTGGTTGAAAACTCCTTATCTCTCAAGGATTAGTGTGAATATCATGAGAAAATAAATGGAAAACTCACTTACACGTTAGAGCAATAAAATATAATTTTTTTTCTATATTTGTTTGATTTTTGGAAGGTCTGTGTGGGATAACTGCCATGTTAATATCCAAAATCTGACCTTCAGGAAATACATGAACCACACAAATCTGACCTTCAAGGAATATGCACCACATAGACAGTTAAAAATGGGAATACATAGTAAGAAGTTTAATACATTCAAATTTAATAATACTCACAAGGTCATGAATCCTGAAATACACAAATGACTTGTGCTGAATAGACCAAAATAAGTTTTCTGAAATATTGGATTATTTACAAAATAAATTTCTTTCCCAATTATCTGGAAAGACTACTATATATGACGAGAACTGTGGGTTTGCAGCAGGAGACTCCCAAAGAAAAGAACACACACACACACACACACACACACACACACACACACACACCACACAAACACACATGCACACATCCACATGAAAATATCCTGGGTTTAGGCAGCCTGTTTTCTGGATTTGTTTAACTCCAATTTTGCTTCTATATGCCGATCCCGAGACAGCATCATAAAAATTTTTGATCTGCTACCATTTGGGTGGTAAGCACACACTAGAGCAAATGAGTATCAAATTATAATGTTGCACACTTGACATTTATACAATGTTATTAACCAATATTACCTCAATTAATTAAAAAAATTCTGATCTTCGCTGATAAGTATACTATAGATGTAAAACCTCTGGCAAGTTAATTAACCTATAATGGGTCTATTTTATCATAAAATTGGTATAATAATATACTCTTTGCCAAGTTGCAAAGATTCAGTGAGATAACATAATGACGAACCTGTGTTCATTGATGGCACTTAGAAAATAATCAGAGAATTCACTCTACCCACTATCCATCACCACATAGTTCAAAAGAACAAGGCAATCCACATTTTAAAGACTTTGGAACTTGGTGTATTTTGGCCTGATAAAGAAACAACTCGTCAGGAGAAATGTGAAGTTGTCATGTAGTTTAAAGACAGGAGGAATGCTGCAATTGTTAAATACGCATTTGTAATTGCCATGAAATGTAAAGTTAACTGTTTGAAAACAAACCACAGCAGATTATTTATTCAGTGTATTCTGTTAAGCAAAAAAATCTGCTTTTCTGGGTTTTAACTTACAAAGAGAAGTAAGTTTGGAAAGTACAAGCACACCAAAAAAATTAGGTGAATAAAGTCTTAGATTACACAAGTTGACAGATAAGAGATCCAGCTCCAGAATGAAAACCCTACATCGGGGTGCAGGCCAAGCAGCCTGCAGGTCTAAAACAGTGCTCCCCATGGCTCAGTGCAGCGTATGGGAATGGAAAAAAAAATCGATGCTGCAGAACTTTAACTAAAAGTCCAGAAATGTAAACTCTATTGGTGAATTGGTGATAAAGGGAAAATACAAATAAATAAATAAATATATATATATATATATATATATATATATATATATATAATTTTATATATAATTATATATATAATTTGTTGGCAAATTTTCTCTTTGTGTGCCATAGAGTAATTGACAGTGTGAATAATATTTGTTATCCTTGACTGCACAGTAGGGATGTATAATGCAAGAAGAAAGTCTATTTTTGTTGTTGTTGTTGTTTTTGAGTTGGAGATCTCTTACCCACAAGGAAATGATAAGACCGTTATTTGGGTAAAATTGCTAATTTTTGTGTCTGTCAAGGGTTAGAATGGTAATCATTGAATAAGGAGCCAAACTTGGCCTTCACGCTTGTTTATTTTGCCATGGTTACCTGTGCTTCAGAACAGACAAGAACTACTATCCTACAGGCTACTGTATTGAGAGAGTTTTATCAGTTAGAGTTTTGTTTTAAGGAGAAAAGCAGTCCAACAGCCACACTTAACAAGTCATTAATAGATCTTTCACATGGCCAGTAATGTCACATGGTAGTATTGTGATGCCCATGTTCAGAGCAGCACCAGGGTGGGTTCTCTAACACTAATCTTAAATTTCTGGACGTTCTTTCTATTTCAGTCTTGTTTTACTCATTGTCTAGGTTTCTCTATTCCTCCAGTATCTATCTCTTCCTATTACTATCCAGCTCTTTTTTTCCCTATTATTATGTTTTTCCATTTTTTTTCCTGTTTTCCTCCCTTCCCTTATTCTAATAACTGACCTGATATAGTGGCTGTATTCAAACATAATGTTAATATGGCAAATACGGTGTTTTCTTTCGATCTAACTTTACACCAGTATATTTGATTACAGCCACTATGTAGCCTGTGGATTTCCCAAACTGCAGTTTTCCATTCCTTGAACACTCAAGCCCATATTCACTCATTTGAATATTTTGCTAGAGGTTTTCCTTCTGATATTTCTGCTTACTGATATATTACTGATGTTTTAAGTCTCAGATCAAATGTCACTTTCTGAAAGAAACCTTTTGTAGTCCTCATAGATACTCTTCTTTAAATGGTTTCCATGTTTTCTCATTTGATGAGCTAATTAAATCCCATAACTTTATTTACTAATTTTTATGTTACTAGTACTCCAAACTATAATACCAAATCTAACTTTGATTCTGATATGTCTATCAGCTACTTATTTAGTATTTCCTCATAAGTGACCATTTTATTTTAGAGGATAATATGTTCTCAATAATATATCAGTATTTCCTAAATTCATATACATGCATGCATGTACACACACATACACACACACCCCAGGATGTTAATGGACACATTTTCCCTTCCCATACTCAAAAGAAATTTGGGTAATCTGATACATCAATTATTTTTAAAAGTTCTATGTGACTGGAACAAATTGCTGTTTTCTGAGATTTTCTTTAGTTATTGCTTTGTATAATTACCCTCTTACAAGACACACTTGATACATGTTGTTATTGTGGGACTAATCTCTCAAGTCCCTTCCCTTCCTAAACTCTGAGAAATCTCTACTGGATGTCCACAAAAGCATTGAGTCATTCATCTTTTGAAGAACATAAACGTGTTCAGGGAGCATGAAGTGTGGGATGTTCTGGAACTCTTCTGACATTATAATGTTCTTTCTGAAAAGAGACCTACAACCCACTTTAAAAATGTTTCTCATAAGTCAAACTATCAGAAGTACTACAGACACAACACAGATGGGGGTTTCATTCAAGTTCATCTATGCAGGAGTGTGGAGGAAGAGGTCAGACTGACAAATATTGCTAGCACCTTCCAGATATAACAGAAAAAGTGGGTCTATTTGCTAGAAGTTGCCATGGTAATTTCCCCAAAGAGGGTTTGTGCATTCATATGCTATCTGTTTGTCAGTATGGCTATTTATGTTTCAAGAGGAGAACTTGTAAACCAAAAGGAAACTAAGGTATCTTATTATGTCTTTCTTTTTGTGAAATAGATTGGTGTAAATTATAAATTGATTACTTTATTGATCATTTTAAAAGACATTAAATTATGTAATTTAACCTGAAGCATTAGTGGAAAATTTAAATTTTCTATGCTATGTCTATGCTTTGTAAATTTAAACCTGTAAGTGAATGTATTTTCCTCAATTACACTAAAAATCAAATGAACAAATACATAATTTGTGCACAGATAACAAAAAAATAAGAGCAATTATTTACAGATTTATTAATTTGATCAGTGGGTCTCAACCTTGTAGTGCAACAACTTCATCAGCAGCAAGTAGGGAGTTCCCTGGTGGTGTAGTGGCGTAAGACTTGCGCGCTGGTGTTGTCAACACTGTGGCCTGGGTTCGATTCCCAGCCAGGGAACTACCCACATACAAAAAAAAAAAAAAAAAAAAAAAAAAAGAAGCAAGTAAATTTTTTAAAAATAGCCCTTGATGGATTCATGTTATTAAAATATGTGGAGGTAATAGCATCAGGGAAGTTCAGGATGAGAAGTTTGTTTCATTAACTCGTATCAAATCTACTTGCTACTTTCTGGATTTCTGAAATATTTATCTCTTCCACAAACTCCCTATATAAACTGAATCCTGACTGAGACACCAGATATAACTGATTAATTATTCTTCTAAATGAAAATATTAAAGCCATTAGTTTAAAATTTATAGTTGAATAATAAAATAATGGTTTTATTCTTAGTTTCTTTTCTTCTACAAAGTAGAGGAGCCAATTTTATGACTAACTCCCAGCAATGCCCAAGTTAAGATATTCTGGTGTGTTGGAAGCTAAAATCACTGATGAATCATCATATTGATTAATGGCCACACAAATTCAGACCACACAAGACTTCAAACTGGGCCTAGAGTAAGTCAAAGAATTGTCAAGCATTTCAACTTCTGTGTGAAAAAAAATTGATTATTGAATTAATATTTTAAATTTATAATCTGGAAGAATTGACATACTTTCATGTCTCTTCATGTTCCTTTTCCACTCTGACTCAATTAACATTTGGATTTAGTTAATTGACTTATATTAGTTACTACAGAGTTGTTTTAAAAGTGAAGTGTTATTTAAATTAATTCAGCCTTTTCTTTTTTTAAAACAAGTTTGTTTAAAAATGTTTGACTTTTACATTTGTTATATTTCATTTTTCATTACAATGATTTATAGACATTTAAAGTCCCCAAAGTAAATTGTACACAAATAAAAATATACATAATTTGTGACACATAAGGAGGATTTTAAAAATGAGTGGCCAATTGAGACCTGAATAATAATTTCTGTAGAGATATCAGGGCTATTATTATTACTATTACCAAGTACAGTCTTGAACATACTACTTTTAAACTAGAAAACACTACTTCTAAATTGTATTCTAAAATGTTTGATGATAACTTGTATTTTAGTTAAAAGTTTGTGTGTTAATTATTGACTCCAGTAAATCATATAGTTTGATTTCCTTTCTTATGTATAATTGTGCAAGGTTCAATCCTAGCTTGTTAACTGCTCTTCATTATTGCTTTTTACATGGCACCTTTCTCTAGAAAGCTTGATTCCAAACTTTCATGATAGGGCAAGTGAGCACTTCCCGAGTTTCAAGGCCTGGGGGAAAGGGGCTGTGAATCCTGTTTTTCCTGATAATATAAATCACATCACTTTTAAAATATACTTTCTTTCCTAGATTTGTAGGTTCATACAAGAATTAAACAGTGGGTACATATTTCCAATATACTTCTGTCCCCACTTACGCAGTGTTCCCCACTAACAATATCTGACATCAGAGTGGCACATTTGTACAATTAGCAAACCTATATTGACATACCATTATCACCCAAGATCCATAGTTTACATTCAGATTCAATCTTGTATCTGTACAAATAGGTGTATATATGTACATATACACACCATTATAGTGTCCTACAGAATATATTCACTGCACTAAATGTCCTTTTTACTCTACCTTTTCCTTCCTTCCTTCTTAGCCCCTGAGAACCACTAATTTTTTCACTGTTTCAATAGATTTGCCTTTTCCAGAATGTCATATAGTTAGAATCATACAACATGTAGCCTTTTCAGATTGGCTTTTTTCACTTAGCAATCAATACGCATTTAAGTTTCCTCCATTTCTTCTCATGGCTTGGTAACTCATTTATTTTTATTGCTAAATGACATTCCATTATTTGGATGTATTGTACTTTATCGTTCCCCTGCTGAAAGACAACTTTGTTGCTTCCAAACTTTGGCAATTATGAATAATGCATTTATAAACAATCATGTATGTGTTTTTTGTGGGTGAATATAATTTTCAACTCATTTGCATAAATACCAAAAATGAATCGTTAAATCATGGATAAGGGTGTGTTTAGTTTTGTGAGGAAATGCCAAACTATCTTCAAAAGTGTCTGTGTCATTTTGAATTCCCAATTAGCAATGAGTGAGAGTTCTTGTTGCTCCACATCCTTGCCAGCATTTCAAATTTTCAGTGTTTTGGATTTTGGCCATTCTAATAGGTGTATAGCGAATTCTTGTTGTTTTCATTTTTAATTCCTTTGTGACATGTAATTTCATCTTGTCAGTATGCTTATTTTCCATCTGTTTACCTTCTTTGATGAAGTATCTATTCAGATATTTTGCCCATTTTAATTGGGTTGTTCATTTCTTATTGTTGAGTTATAGGAGTTTTGGGTATATTTTTGGAAAATAGTTCTTTATCATAAGATGCATCTTTTGCAAATATCTTCTCCCAGTTTGTGGCATGTTTCCTTGTTCCCCTTATAGTGCATTTCACACAGCAAGTTTTTAATTTAAATAAAATCCAGTTTATCAATTATTTTCTTTATTGATTAATTGTGTGTTTGGTATTTTATCTAAAAAGTCATTACCATACTCATGGTCATTTAGATTTTCTTTAATTTATTTTATAAGACTTTTATAGTTTTGCAGTTTACTTTTAGGTCTACGATCCATTCTGAGTAAAATTTTGTGAGGTGTGTAGTCTGTGTCTGAATTCTTCCTCTTCTCCTCCTTCTCCTCCTCCTCTTCCTTCTCCTCTTCCTTCTTTTGCATGTAGATGTCCAGTTGCAGTATAATTTGCTACAAAAACAATCTTTTCTCTATTGTATTGCTTTTGATCCTTTGTCAAAGATCAATTGACTATATTGATTTGGGTCTATTTATAGAGTATTTATTCTCTTTTATTTATCTATTTGCCTATCCTTTTGCCAATACTATACTGTCTCAATAATTGTAGCTTTATAGTAAGTCTTGCAGTCAGTAGTGTCAGTCCTTCAATTTTGTTCTTTTTTCATATTGTGTTTGGTATTTTGGGCTTTTTACTTCTTATAAACTTTAGAATAAATTCGTTGATGCCCACAAAATAACTTGCTGAAATTTTAACTGGAATTGCATTGAATCTATAGCTTTAGTTGGGAAGACTTGAGATCTTGAAAATGTTGAGTGTTCCTATCTATGAACATTAAATATCTCTTTATTTATTTAATTTTTCTTTGATTTTTTTTTCCTTCAAGCTTTATAATTTTTCTAACACAACCTTGTACATGCATTGTTAGATTTATACCTCTGTGTTTCATTTCTGGAGGTTGTACTTTAGTTTCAAATTTTACTTGTTCATTACTGATATATTGGAAAGCAATTGATTGCTACATATATTATCCTTGTACATAACAATCTTGCTATAATGTCCTACTATTTCCAGGATTAATTTTTTAACTATTTTTGATATTCTACATAGATGATCATGTCATTTGTGAAAAAAGACAGTTTTATTTCTTCTTTCACAATCTGTATACCTTTTACTTCTCCTTTCTTGTCTCATTGCATTACCAAGTACTTACAGTACAATGTGAAAAAGGAGTGATGAGAAGGGAAATCTTGCTTTGTTCCTGATCTTAATTAAAAAAAAATCTAGTTTCTCACCATTAAATATGATGTGAGCCATACATTTTTTGCAGATAGTCTTTATCAAACAGAGGAAGTTTGCCTCTGTTCCTAGTTTGCTGAGAGTTTTTATTATGAATTGTTAAAAGCTTTTTCTGCCTTCATTGGCATTATTATATGGTTTTTCTTACTTAGCTTATTTTGATATGATGGGTTACATGAACTGATCTTTTAACATTGGGCCAAGCTTGAATACCTGGGATAAATACCATTTGGTTGTGTTGTATAATTATTTTTAAATACTGTTGATTTTGATTTGATAATATTCTTTTGAGGATTTTTTACATTTGTGTTCATGAGAGATATTAGTCTGTAGTTTTCTTATCTCATAATGTCTTTTTCTGATTTTGGTTTTAGAGTAACACTGGCCTAATAGAATAATTAAAAAAGAGATAGTAAAGAACTGGTATAATTTCTTCCTTAAATGTGTGATAGAATTCACCAGTGAACCTACCTGGGTTTGGTGCATTCTGTTTTTGAAGGTAATTAATTATTAATTTAATTTCCTTAATAAATATGGGACAATTAAAATTTTCTATTTCTTCTTATGTGAGTTTTGACAGCTTAAGTATTTCAAGTAGTTTGTCTATTTCACCTACCTAATCATATTTGTGGGCATTGAGTTGTTCATAATATTTGCTTAATGACATTTTACTTATTTCACTTTGTCTCTAATTCTCTTTACTTTTGAAAGATTTTTATTAAAAATATAGCTAACATACAACATGTATCAGTTTCAGATATATACCATAGTTTTTCAACATTTATAAACTAAAAATGTGATAACCATAAGTCCATCAATCATCTGACACCATACTATACTATCCTATATTATTGACTTTATTTCCCATGCTATAAATTACATCCCCATGAATTATTTGTATTATACCTGGAAATTTGAACCTTTTATTTCTCTTTACCTTTTTTCTTTTTCCTTCCTTTAAAAAATTTTCAATTACACTTAACATTTAGTAATATTTTATATTAATTTTAAGTGCAAAGCATAGTGGTTAGACATTTGTGTAATGTAAGAAGTGATCCTCCTGATTAGTCTAGTACCCACCTGGCACTATACATAGCTATTACCATAATATTTACTACATTCCCAAAGTTTTACTGTACATCCCCATTACTATTTTGTAACTACCAATTTGTACTTCTCCACCTTCTTCTTCCTGTTCCCCAACCCCTCCTATCTATCATCCCAATAAATCTAGTATATATCTGACACCATACATAGTTATTAAAACATTTTTTACAATATTCCTTTTTCTCTATCCTACATCCCCATGAATACTTTGTAACAATCAGTTTGCACTTCTCAATTCCTTCCCATTTTTCACTCACCCCTCACTACCCACCCCAATCTGGCAACCATCAAAATATTCTCTGTATCTATGAGTGTGCTTCTGTTTTGTTTGTTTGTTTTGTTTTTAGATTCCACATGTAAGTGAAATCACTTTGCATCTGTCTTTCTCTGTTTGGCCAAGCAAAATCTCACTGTATATATGTACTACCTCCTCTTTATCCATTCATCCATCAATGGACAACCAGGCTGCCTCCATGTCCTGGATATTGTAAATAATGCTGCAATGAACATATGGATGCACATGGCCCCTCAAAATAGCATCTTGGGTTTCTTCAGATAAATATCCAGAAGAGGGATTACTGGATCCTACTTTGTCTCTTGTTATAGACTTTCTTTTAAAGTTCTTTTGTCTTCTATAAGTATTGCCACCCCAGCTTTTATATGTTTGCTTGTTTGTTTATTTCCATTTTCATAAAATACCTTTTCCATACCTTTACTTTCAGTCTGTGTGTTCTTTCAGTCCGAACTGAGTCTCTTGTAGGCAGCATATGTAAGGGCTTTGTTTTCTTATCCATTCAATCGCTGTATGTTTTGGATTGGAGCATTTATTAATAATCCATTCACATTGAAAGTAATCATTGATAAATATGTAGTTATTGCCATTTTATTATTCATACAAATACTTTTTTCATCTTAAAGAAGTCCCTCTAACATTTCTTGCAATATTGGTTTTGTGGCGATGAACTTATTTAGCTTTTAATTGTCTGAAAAGCTCTTTATCTTGTTTGGGACTTTCTGTATTTTCTTGCTGGGTGGAGTATTCTTGATTATAGATTCTTGTTTTTCATCACTTTGAATATTTCCTGCCAATCCCTTCTGGCCTGCAAATTTTCTGTTGTGATATCAGTTGAGAACCTTATGGGAACTCCCTTGTAAGTTATTAGTTGCCTTTCTCTTGCTGCTTTTAGCATACTCTCTTTGTCTTTAACTAGGTTGACCAGACATACAGTTTTAAACATGACAAGAAAGAATAGTAATGTCACATTTAAAATGGTACATATGGTCAGCCTAGTCTCACTGGGCTCAATTCAAGGTAACAGTAGACTGATCATATGTATTGTTTAAAATGAGGCAGTTCTGTTTTGTTTGTTTGTTTTTTCTGTCTCATCTAAAATGGTCCATCTTATCAGCCTCTCTTTAATCTTTAGCATTTTAATTATTATGTGTCTTGATGTGGGCCTGATTGGGTTCATCTTGTTTGGGACTTTCTGTATTTCCTTGGCTTGTTTGTTTATTTCCTTTACCAGGTTAGAAAAGTTTTCAGTCATTTCTTCAAATAGGTTTTCATTTCCTTGCTTTCTCTCTTCTCTTTCTGGTAACCTTATAATGTGAATGTTATTACACTTGATGTTGTCCAAAAGGTCTCTTAAACTTGCTCATTTTTTTTCCTTTTACTGTTCTGATCGGGTATTTTCTGCTACCTTGTCTTCCAAATCGTTGATTCATTCATCTGTTTTATCTAGTCTGCTGGTAATTCTTTCTAGTGTATTCTTTATTTCAATTATTGTGTTCTTTACTTCTGACATTTTTATGGTTTTTATGTCCTCTTTTATGCTTACTATCTCTTTGTTTAACTTCTTACTTAGTTTTTTGAACATCCATTTAACTAGTGTTTTGAATTCTGTCTCTGGTAGATTGCCTGCTTCTATTTCATTTAGTTTGTTTTTTGGAGTTTTCTCCTGTTCTTTCATTTGGAATTATTTCTTTGTTTCCTCATTTTGGCTGTCTCTCTGTGTTTGTTTCTTTGTATTTGGTAGATGTGCTATGTCTCCCAGTCTTGCTGGGTGGCCTTATGTATTACATGCTCTGTGGGGCCCAGTGGCACAGTCTTTCTGAACACTTGGGTGCTCCAGGGGTGGTCCTTGTATAGGCCCTCTTGTTATATTTAAGCCCTGATTGCTATGAGCAGGTCAGTGGGTGGGATTGACCCTCGGGCTGACTAGCTATAGAGTTTGGATATGTCCACAGCTTATGAGCTGCTGTGTAGTGGTGGGGGATTACAACATGAAGGTGGATTCACCACAGTGGGTTCTAGTGCTTGTTGAGACCACCCTTTGGGTGTGCCACTTGTGGGGCTAATTGAATTGTGTTCTGCTGTGGTCTGAAACCATCCTCCCAGTACATTGATTCTGGAACTTTTTGGGAGGAGCTGTGGTGCAGGCCCAGGTCAACCATTACCTGTGACCAGCTGGGAACATCAGGTAGGAGCCCTTGTCCCAAAGCCACACAGTTCAGTCTGCCCCATCTATGTCTTCAACACGCCCTGAGACACTGTCACTCCTCTGAAGGCCAGGGTGAGTGCCTGCAAGTGAGTCTGTGTGGGCCTTTTAAGTAAAGACATCTGGGTTTCCCACAGCCTTCCATCCCATCTCAACAGTTGGAATTGCCACTGGTTTATACAGCCAGATGCTGTAAAGTTCCTCTTCCCAGCACCAATACACTGGGATAGGGAGTTTGGTGTGAGGTTGAGGTCCATTACTCCTCTATGGCTAAGATAGCCCTTCCAATCTTCATCCACCACACTGAGGTTGGCGTCAGCCCATTTTGTGCCTCTGCCCCTCCTTCCAGTCTTGATGTGACTTCTTTATTAGATACTTACTTATAAAACTTCTGTTCAGCTAGACTTTAGATGGTTCTCCAGGTTGACTTTTCTATAATTTAGTTGTAATTTTGATGTATTCATGGGATGAGGCAAGCACAGCATTTATCTACATGGCCAACTTAGATCTCTCTCTGATTAGTATTTTAATTTTAATGGAATCTGTAGTGATGTCTCCTTTTTAATTTCTAATATTAGCATTTGGAGTATTCTCTCTTTTATTTTTTCTCAGTTAGCCTGGCTAGCTACTTCCCAATTATATTGAACCCCTTGAAGGGTCAAATTTTGGTATTGGCTTTTCTCTATTGATTTCCTATTTCCAATTTCACTCTCCTATTTTTTTTATTATTTCTTTTCTTCTGTTTACTTTGGATTTAATTTGTTTTTCTTTTTTTATTTTCCTAAAGTGGAAGCTTAGATTATTATTTTTAGATCTTTCCTCTTTTCTAATGTATGCATTAAATTTTATTAATTTCCTTCTAAGTGATACTTTTGTTGCATCCTAATATATTTAATAAATTATATTTTAATTTACTTTAACATATTTCAAAATTTGCCTTGAGATTTCATCGTAGCTTCTGTGTTATGTAGAAATGCATTGCTAGTTTCCAAGTATTTGAGTATTTTTCAACTATCTTTCTGTTAATAATTTCTAGTTTAATTCCACTGTGGTCTGACAGCAGACATTATATAATTTCTATTCTCTTAAATGTATTAAAGTGTATTTTATGGCCATATTGTAATGTTTTGATGAATGTTTCATATTAGTTTGAAAAATATTCTACTCTTGGATGAAGTAGTTGACATATCAATTTTAGTCAGTTGATTGATGTTGATGTTGAGTTTTACTATATCCTTAGTGATTTTTTTGCCTTCTGTATCTACTTCTGATAGAGGGGTGTTGAGGTCTCTAATAATAATAGTGGATTCATTTATTTTTCTTTGCAGTTCTATCAAATGTTTGCCTTATATACCTTAATGGTCTGCTGTTCCATGCATACACATTACGGATTGTTGTATTTTCTTAAAGAATTGACCCAATTACATTATGTGAAACCAATATTTACCCCTGATAACTTTTTTGCTCTGAAGTCTGCTTTGTCTGAAATTAATATAGCTGTATCAGCTTCCTTTTGATTAGTTTGCATGGTATAGCTTTTGCTATCCACTTACTTTTAATTTATATGTGTCTTTATATTTAAAGTGCGTTTCTTGTAGACAACATATAATTTTTTGATCCACCCTAGCAATCTCTGTCTTTTAATTGGTGTATTTATATCATTGACATGTAAAGTGATTATTGATATAGCTGGATTAAGATTTATCATATTTGTTACTGTTTTTTATTTGTTGTCCTTGTCCTTAATTCTTAATTTTGCCTTGGACCTTTTCCTGCTTTTTTGTTGTTTTAATTCAGCATTTTAAATAATTATACTTCTCTCCTTTCTTAGCATATCAATTATACTTTTGGGTTTATTTGTTTTTAGTGGTTGCCTTAGAGTGTGCAATATTTATTTACAATAAATCTAAGTCCATTTCCATTAACACTATACTACTTCATGGGTACTACAAATACCTTATAATGACAATATATTTCTAATCTCCCCTGCTGTCTCCTCTTCTACCATTGCTGTTATTCATTTCACTTATACATAAGCATATATATGTGTGTGTGTGTGTGTGTATACACATATATAATACATATACTTAAATATATTGTAGCAATTATTATTTTGAATAAACTTTTTTCTGCTATATTAATTCAGAATAAAATAAACAGAAGTTTTTATTTTGTGTTTACTTAATCTCTTCTCTAGTACTCTTCCTTTCTTTATGCAGGTCTGAGTTTCTGACATATATAATGTTGTTTCTGTCTGAAAAAACCTTTTTTTTTTTTTTTTAATATTTCCTGCAAGGCAAGTCTAATGGCAACAAATTCTGTCAATTTTTGTTTGTTTGTGAAAGTTTTTCTTTCTCTTTCACATTTGAAGGATAAGTCTATAGAGTTAAGAATTCTAGGTTGGTATTTGTTTTTCTTTATCTCAATGTTTTAAATATTTTACTCTTCTTTCTTTTTGCTTGCATGGTTTCTGAGTAGATATCAGATGTACTTTTTATCTTTGCTCCTTTGTTTTTTCCCTTTAGCTTTTTACAAGATCATTTTTATTTATTTTTAACTTTCTGTAGTTTAAATATAATGTAGAGTTTTGGGCATTTATTCTGCCTAGTGTTCTATGAGCTTTCTGAATCTGTGTTTTGGTGTCTGACATTTATTTAAGAATATTCTCAATAATTATTGCTTCAAATACTTCTGTTTTTTTTCTTTTATCTTCTCCTTTTCTAGTACATGTACGTTACCCCTTTTGTCACACTGCTGTAGCTGTCCCAAAGTTCTGGATATTTTGTGCTCTTTCCCCCCAGTTTCTTTTCTCTTTGCTTTTTGATTTTCAAAGTTTTTACTAACATATTCTCAATCTGAGGAATTTTTTCCTCAACTTCCTTGTCAATTAATGAGCCCATTAATGAGATCATGTTACAATGTTTTGATCTCTAGCATATCTTTTTCATTCATTCTTAGAATTTCTTCTCTCTTCTTAGATTAATACATCTGTTCTTGCATGTCATCTACTTTTTCTATAATTTGCTAGAGCCCTTAGCAAATTAATCATAGTTTTTAAAAATTTCTGATCTGATAATTTCAACAATCCTGTCATATCTAAGTCAGGTTTGGTGCTTGATCAGTCTTTTCAAATTCTGTTTTCTCTTTCCTTTTAGTATGCCTTATAAATTTTTTTCTTCATACTCATACTTAATTTACTGGGTAAACGAAGCTACAAATGGGCCTTTAGTTATGTGGTGGTAAAGTGTTGGTGAGAGAAAATGTTCTATACTTCTATGATTAATAGAAAGTCTTTTAATGAACCTGTGCCCCTGGATCATGAGTTTTACAAGTAATTCCCAGTTTTCTCCCCTTCTTTTGGGACAGGTTGGCTAAAATCTGGCTGCATTTGTGTATTTCCCTTCCTTCAGTTAGAAGGCTAGAAGGAGAGCTATAGTTAGTATTTTCCTCCCCTGACATAGAAGGCTAGAGTGGACTGGAGTTTCTTTTTTTCTTTTTTTCCTTACCTCAGGTCAGTTAGTTTTTTGTGTTTTTTTTTTTTTTTTTTTTTTTTTTTTTTTTTTTTTTTTTTTTTTTTTTTTTTTTTTTTTTTTTTTTTTTTTTTTTTTTTTTTTTTTTTTTTTTTTGGGACAGGACTTGTTAAGAAGAACAGAGTAGTATGCTGTTATTTTAAAATGGTTCCTTTCTTCCTCATCTGGCTGGAGGAAGTTGTTTTCCTCTTATAATCTTCTCTGTATGAACTTGGTAGAGCTCTTAAAAGTAAAACTCACATAAGTGTTAGAGTCCCGCTATGGTCAAACTACCTGGAGTTATTAACTCTCAGGTTTGTCCACCTCTAAAATTTGGTCAATTATGATAATTATTATTCAGGTTTTACTATGTCACCACTAGTTCCTATAGATTTCTATCCATGGGTTTCTGTTCTGATAATTAGTGATTCCGTGTATCTTCCTGTCTGTCTCTCTAACTTAGAGGGAAGGGGTTTACCCTGTGACCTCACTTTTATGATAGGTCTAATAAGAGGTTTTGGTTTTTTGTTGTTGTTTGTTCGGTTTTTTACATTGTTGTTAGTATGAAATGACTGCTTCTAAGCTCCTTACCTGCTATACTGAAAACCAGATGTGTCATACATAAGTTTTGAAATTAAATCTTGCAAGGGAAAGACATTGGCTTTAAATTGCAATGGCAACAACTGATTAAGAGTAGTTGAAATGATCTCAAGATCTAGAAATGACACTAGCTTCCTGTTGGATTTGGCCAATGGAAAGTACCAACATGCATTAGAAGGTGAGAGGAGGATAAATGTGGGATGGCTCTTTCCAAGTTTCTCCTTGCTTTGATGTTTCAGTTTTATAGGAAGCTATAGCTCTTGCCAGGTGGCCTCAGCCCTACAGTTCCAGCTGTGGCTCAGGTACCAGTATTTCTTCCTTTTGCCCCTTCAGGCCTAGGCATGTAATTGTCTTACCTTAGATTATAGTTTGTGGGTGGCTGCAGAGTTTCCTTTATCCTACTCACACCTCTAAAAACAGTCTCATCAACTAACTTTTGTTTCCTGCCAAGACTGACTAATACATTAGTATTATATAAAATCAGTGAAAATGTCCTTCAGTTGTGAATATAAAACCAGACATTTTCCTTCAATAAACAAACACTTCCTAATTAGTGAAGAATAGCACAAAAAAGTTTACACAAATGCAAACAGTATGCTTGTGAGTAAAAAATGACTCTTGTCTTCTTTAGGGTTTTTCTGGGATATGACTTTTGATATGCTAATTCTTGCTTTTAGTTATGCTTATTTACTTGTGTATATTGACTTAATCATCATTATATATAAATATATTTATATTTTATATTTATATATTATGTATAGATTCAATAATATATCTAATAGCTCATAAGTCAAATTAATAATCTGTTATCTCTTGTATGCCTTCTCTGTAGAACTTCAACTTACACTAAATAGCTTTGCTTTGGTTTATTTAAATATTCATGATCACTATGTCATAAGCTGAGATCACTCTTTCTTACTCCTCCAGTTTTCTCATTAGTTTTACTACCTTCTCTGTAATCTAAATTGGAAAAATGGGTATTATCTTTTACTTCTCCAACTCCTAACACCATATGTCTAATTAGTAAACACATTGTTAATTATGCCTCATAAGTGTCTCTTGATTCCTGATGTCCACATTTATTCTTATAGCTACAGCCTGAGTCAAGGCTCTCAACATAATTTTCTTTTACTATTACAATGGCTAATTTGAGACCCTCTATTTTTATCTTGCTACTAGATTTTGTGACTCTGTTTAAAGACTTAATAGCTTCCATATCCTATAGCAATGTTTTTTAAACTGCTGGTTATGGTGTATTAGTGAACCTTAGAACCCACTTAGTGGGTACATGCATAAATACACACATAAACAAACACACACACCCCCTAATATAACAAACAGAAAATTTTATAAAATACTAACTCTTACCATGTGCACTACACTCTAATATTTTGGTTGTATAATTTTGTGTTCCGTTTCATTTTTAAATAATAGGTATGACCCACTAACGAGCAATCTAAAATATGGGATATAGACAAAATGTCTGAGTAATACCATACTAAAGGCACAGCACCAATGCACTTCAAATTCCATCCTTTATCCATATTGCACATTCTCAGCTTCATTGCATTCCTTATCCTTTTGTTTATGCATTTCATTCTTCTGTGATGATTTTGCCTACTGCTTCCTATTTCTTGATCTTCTCTCTGAAGATGTCTCAATTATTTCTTAAGATCTCATGTAAATGCTTCTTTTTCTATAGACTCTTAAACTAAAATTAATCACTCTTCATTTTGTGTGCATTTGAAATGTCCTTTCATACTTAAAGCAACAATGACCTTGATTTAATTTGTTTATGTATACATCTATATTGCTCAACATGGAACTTCCTGAGACCAAGGAAGTTCTATATCCTCAATATCTAGCACGGTGGAAGGCAGTAAGTGCTTAATAAATTATTGTTAATGATTATTGATTATCTGAGGTGCTATTTAATAAAAAACGGTATCAAAGATGTTGAAGAAAAAGCTGCAATAAATATCTGTCTACCTAGAGGAAGGCTTGTGCCTAGGGAAAGCCACCTCAAGGAATTAAGATTCTAAACTATTGGTCTAATCTTATCATGCTCATTATGATTAGTAGGTAAATAATAATTTTGAATATATTTTCATGTGCCTATTGGTCATATCTATATATCTATATCGATATAGATATCTGTATCAATATAGATATGCTTTGAAGAAGTATTTGTTCAACTCTTCTGTTGATATTTTATTGGGGCTTCTTCTTATTATTGAGGTGTAAGAGTTCTTTTTGTATTCTAAATACAGGTCTTTTGTTGGATATACATGGGCTGTCAGAAAAAATTTCAGCCATAAATACCTTTATTTTTCGTATTACCCTCTGGACAACCTGTATTTTTAAAAATATTTTCTCCTATTCTGTGGCTTGCCTTTTCATTCCTTGTGTCTTTTGAAGAGGAAAACTTTTAATTTTGAGGAAGTCTTATTTACTAATTCTAAAAATAATTTTTACTTCTTATGTTATATTCAATAAATTTTTGCCAATGTCACTAATATCTTATACCTTTTCTTTTAGAAGTTTCATAGTATAGGCCTTATATTTAGGTAAACAATCTACTTTGAGTCAATTTCTATGTATGGTAAGTCATAGATACAGGTTCATTTGCTTTTTTGCACATATCAATCAATGCTTTCAGCATCATTTATTCTTTCCTTGTTAAACTGCTTTGCACTTCTTTTTTTTTGAAAAACAATTAAAATATATGATTCAGTCTACTTCTGGACTCTGTATTTGGTGTTATTGAGTGTTTGTTTTCACAGCTATACCATGTTTTCTTGATAACTATAGCTTTCAAATACGACCTGGAGTCTGGTAGTGTAAGTTTCTGTAGCTTTAGGCTGATAAGACATCTCTTTAAAAGACACAGAAAACAACGGTACTGCCCTGTTTCAAATGGTACATATGGTCAGCCTCATCTCACTGGGCTAAATTCAAGGTGTCAGTATGATGACCATATGTATCATTTGAAATGGGACAGTACTGTTGTTTTCTGTCCTGTTTAAAACAGTATGTCTGGTCACTCTGTCTAACTTGGTTCTTTTCAAAATTGTTTTGCCATTTTTGGTCCTTTATATTTCCATATGCACTTTGAAATTGGTTTACTAATTTGTACAAAAACATATTGGGATTTTGACTGGGACTGCATTGTATTTATAGATCAATTAGATAAGTATTGGCATCTTAGTTTTTGAGACTTCTGATTTGTGAACATGATATATTTCTCCATTTACTGACTTAAAATTTTTTCTCTCATCAGTGTTTATATTTGGGATATATTTATTTTAGGTAGAAAAGAGTTGGGCCTTGGTTTTTATTTATTTATTTATTGATCCAATCCGGTCATCTTTTTACTGAAGTATATAGACCTATTATATTTAATATGATTAATGAGGTGGTTTGGTTTAAATAGACAATCTTGCCATTGTATTTTTATAATTGTCCCATTTCCTTTGTTTGTGCTTTCTCTTGGATTCATTAAGGAGTTTTCTCATTCTACTTTATCTTCTTCACTGGCTTATCAACTATAACTTAATTATTAATTATTGTTTTAGGGGTTATTATATAAATCTCAAACTTAACACAGTATTCAAGTAATATTATGGCACTTCAAGAATGGTATAAGAAACTTACTTAACAATATACTTCCATTTCTTTACTCCTGGCTTTTGTGCAATGTTATAGATTTTACTTCTACATATACTCATATTATAAACATCACAATTCATTATTATTACCTTTGTTTTAAACAGCCAATTATATTTTAAATAGATTTTTATAATAAGAAAAAAAGGCTTTCATATTACATCAAAAAGGAGAGATTCAGACATGAATTTGACTGACATCAGCATTTAAATGATATTTAAAAACATGAGATAAGATGGAAACATCAAGAGAGAAAATGTGGATAGAAAATATGATCCAGACCTAAGCCCCATGAACTCTTATAATTTAAATTAGGTATTACAGATACAGAGGAACCAGCAATAGATAAAGAATGGTTGGGAGATAGAAGAAAAAGTAAGTGAGTATGGTGTTAAAGAAGCTAACATTAGTATTCACTTGTGTCAAATGCTGCTAAGAGGTTAGAGAAAGTATCACAGCTTTACTGAATCAAAACAAAAAATAGAAAGTAGCAAGCCTTTATTGAATTAGACAAACTAACAATACTTTTATGCAAATTAGGACCACCTCTGACGCTTGAATTACTGAAAATGGTCCTAATAAAATTGTAAAGAGCAGGAAACATACAAATTTTGATAAAATTTCTAAAAATGCTATCTCACATAGACAGTCCTTTAACTTTTGTTCTCTAGAGGTATGATGCCTGGAGGATATTAGGCACTTTTAAGGAGAGATCTTTACATTTAAACATGAAAATATAAAACATGCTTTTACCTTTGGAGAAGGTTAATTTTATGTTTACTTGTTCTAAATGTAGAGAGAAAAACTGAAGGTGATTCGTTAAGAGGAATAAAAGCAAGGTTAAATGTGTTTTTTTTTCTGAATACTTTGCCCAATAGAAGTTATTTGTAATAAGATGATAAAAGTAAATAACTATTACTATGGCAGAGAAGACTAATAATAAAATTCAGGATGATGTGAAAAGACAAATGGAAGCATACCCTGAAAACTGGTTGATGACATTCTGTGAGAAGAAATAATGAAGACAGGGTCACAGTTCTAGAAAAAGGAACTATATAAAACCTACCAGCATTAGGAAGGAGAGAGTTCTGAGGGACTGGAAAAATAAATTCCCATCACCAGCACAGATTGAGAATAAACAGTATAAAGAGAAGAATGGGAACCAGAAAGAGAATCTGAAGGAATGCAAATGGAATAAAATTATTTCAGGCCCCTATAAGGAATTAATGAGACTACATATAAATTATGGTTAGCATTTTTTTGTGTGTGGACATGATGAGGGATGCAAAAGGGGGCTGAGAACTGTTAAGTACTCAGTCAGATCAGAGAAAGAAAAGCATTCTCCTGACAAGGCTAGAGCATATTCCAGCCCTCGAGTTTCTTGTCAGGATAGCCTGTAAGTACAGTGAGTAATGCCAAATAATAATGTTGTCCACAGTGGAGTATTTCTATGGTCTTTTCAAAATATCTAGCATAAGAGGGGCCGCAAAGGACCATATAATTATAAAACCTGAGGTGGAGCACAGAAGTGGTTGGTTTGGATAATAATTGCCTGATCCTTTTAGAACTTTTGTGGTACTTTCTTACCTGCTTCTCTGTCATCCCACCCAATCTGGGAATTTATCATAAAATATATTTGTTACTGTGTTCATCCAGGCTTTGTTAACCCAACTCTACTGTTAAGTTCCTTGAGAACAACAGAGTTTGTATTAGTCTTCTTAATGTCTACACAGTTATAGCTCAGGATCTTAAATACAGAAAAAAAATGTAGAAGAAATTCAACGGAATTTTTAGGCTCATCCTTCATCAAAATATAAATGGTTTTTCACTGATGAGGGTTTCAGCAGCCTGGAAGAAGACATTGAGGTTATGGATGTGCTGAATCTACATTTTTTAGACTCTAAAAAAGCACAAGGTCAGTCTATTTTAGGCACTAGTCAAGATGTAGTCATTATTATGAGACATGTGTTTAAAAAGATATTTTCTAACATTTCCTTCTGAATATCCATTTCAGAGGTTTGTGTCATTGTGGCTAACAAGTATTAGTATGACTGATGATTACTGTTATTCTGTGTGTCTTTAATATGAGTATGGAGAGGAATCCACAGACTACCTAATTAATGCATTTGGAAAGTAACTTTTCCAAAGACAAGAAAGAACTTGTTCAAGATTTCAAGATTTCAAGATTTGTATTAGATCATCAAAGAAATGATCTAATACAAATACCCACAATACTTCTTTAAGCTCATCTAAAGAGTGCCTATATAGGACTAGGAACTATGGAGTAATCATTTACTGCATTTTCAAAGTGCACATTAACAGAATTGCTGATGTTTCCACTATATCATTCAATCCTCAAAATAATCTCAATTTGTTATCCTCAGTCAATAGATGAGGAAACTTAGGCTCAGGGTGGTCAAGGTCCTCAGGATAAAGCTGTGTTAGGTAAAGATCTGGCATTCAATGGCAGGTTTTCTGATCCCAAATCACATCTTCTTTTTACTAAAAGATTAAATATCCCAAATATAATTAATATGTGAAAAGTTATGAACAAGATACAATCAAAATGTAACCAAAGGCAACTTCGCTTTGTCTTCCTCAGTTCCTTTAAAGTGTATGTGTGCATTTAGAGGTTGTTTTTCTAACCACCAAGACTTTTCCAGTCAATCTTAGGTCACAGAAAGAACTAAAATTATGTTAAATTACAAAGTAGTCAATTAAGAAATTAGCTTGTCCAGGTTAAGATAATTCTAATTTTCCTTTTAAGAAAAGGAATGGATTCCTCCATTTCTTCTTCCTGTTAATGCCTATATTAGACAGCCCCCCACCATCTGGGAAGAGGTATGCTTAGCTTTTTCTCTTTTTCTCTCTTAATTTTTACTTGGCCAGTGACTAGTACAGCAGTGCTTCCCATTCCCCTCAGATGCTGGTTCTCAGGTGATCCTTTATATGCCCATTCTCTTCTGATGAATCTCTTTCCTTCCAAGAATCCTCTCAGGTAGGACTTAAATAGCTCTAGGCCTCCTCTTTTCTTTGTGGTTCATGAAAAAACACATACACTTCTCTGCCAGGGGTGAGAGATTAATTACTTCCCAAATTACATCTCTCTGTGTCCAGTTTCAGACAACTTTCAACCTTCTCAAGCATGATAAGGCTGCAATCTAAGATGGATTCATATTCCAGGAGCAAGCTTGAAGTTGTCCATATACTCGAGACAGAGTAGGTAGCAATAACCCATTCCCAGACCCACCCCATACAAATCCCCTCAGGTTAGATGTGGCTCATCCACATAGCAATTCTCTTGAAAGGTAATACCTCATAACTCCTTCCCTACATACTTTTATTTTCTTTTCTGGCCTTGGATTGATGAAGCTTTGTGGGATTGGAGCTCCACCATTTTCTTTGTGAATTCTGCATTTTGGCCTGAGATTCAAAATTCTATTTGGCACTAATACAAATTTTAGTATTAACACCCTGTTCTGCAAAAAGTGTTTATTCTTTATTCTGGAATGAACTTTAGTAATAAGAAAGGGCTGTTGACCTGTTGACATTAAAGTCGAATTTAATTTAAAAGAAGTTTCTTATGTTTATGGGATCATCGACTTTAAAAATTTTGAGAGAAATCAGTGGGCAACTGAATTGTCTCTTTCAAGTTTCTGATATAGTAAGGTGAGCAAAATATGGTATGTATCAAAGTGGCAAGTAGATGAATAGATTGTGTCTAGAAAATTCATTCTATTTGTTTGGTAATACAGTATAAGGAACACTGGAGCAGTACTAGGGAGAAGTAAAGGTCAACGATATGCCAGGCATTGACTGGTGTAGGTATCAAAATTAGAATTGAGTAGAAGTCAAGTTCAGAAGTGGCAGGAGGTTGGGGGAGCAGAAAGACTGTAAAATTTTGATAGATAGTAACTTGTTGTCATCTGACTACTTAAAAGAGCAAAATGCTTGCCTTCCTAGCATTGCCAAGGACTACAGTAAAAGTACCACTGAGTGACCAACAAAGTCAGGAATTATCAATACAAAGAGACAAAGCATAGACATTATAAAGTTAAAATTGGCACGACCTAGCAATTGATTGTCTTGGTAATAGTAAAGGGGCAGACTGAATGAAAATGGATGGTAACCTGAATATTAGTAAGAGTGATTCATTTGAGCAGAGAATTGTAGGATTTGGGTTACTTGTGGAGACAAATCTAGTTTAGGATAAGATAAATTATATAAAATATAGAGATGGAAATGAAATCCTAGAAATCAAAGAAAAGATAAATTTTAGAATCCCAGTGTAAAGGTGAGACACGAAGTCATTGCTCTGGATCACTAATAGAGTACAGATGAAGAGACCACAAGAAAAAACCTTGGAATTGAATGATGAAGCACAAAACAAGGGAAGGAAATTAAAAAGAGGCCAAAAAAGGGACAAGTTCCCAATTTTCTTAGCATTACATAAGCACACAGTCCTTCTGTGGCATATTAATCATAAAGTGCATTCAATAGAAATCAAAAAGTAAAATACAATTAAGTTTTTACATAAATATATGATGCTGTAAAATTTGGACAATGTTAAATAGATTTGTAAATATAACTTAATCTGGTTTTCTGCACAGGTAAAATTAACATATTGTTTTGTATTTATAGAAGAATATAATTCAGTTGTAGACTCAATTTTATATGTTTCTATAGCTTTTTATTAAGAATTCTAGTTATCGCCTAACTAAGAATTTGCTTAGGATTGTCCCAGTTTTAGCAATGAAATACCCACATCCTGAGTAATCCCTTGGTCCTGAGCAAACAAAGATGGCTGCTAACCCTAGTTCTCCATACTAATAGGACCAACAGAAGCTTGGAAGCACAGGAAAGAATATAACTATCAGCACTTCATTTTTAGATATACACTTTGCAACTGTTAAAGCACACTTATTGTAGTAAACTTGTTAAGTGATGAAACATAAAAAGAAAAGTCACTCATAATCCTATTTAGACATAAGTTTTTAAATTCTTTGGTGACTTCTTCTTTTACTCATATGCGTATTTTCTGACGTTGTTTAGAGCAAACTATGTTCTATATTATTCTCTTTATTATTATTATAACATAAGCACTTATTTTTTATGTTAATTTTTTTTTGTAAACATAACAGTTAACGATTGCATAATATTACACTAGAATTTTTGGATATTCCTTTTAGCTAATTTACCATAGAAAATATAGTCTTTTGATAG
The DNA here is from genome assembly GCA_004026885.1 of Lyroderma lyra. Classification (NCBI taxonomy): domain Eukaryota; kingdom Metazoa; phylum Chordata; class Mammalia; order Chiroptera; family Megadermatidae; genus Lyroderma; species Lyroderma lyra. The sequence goes on along the minus strand of PVJL010001344.1, from coordinate 93,595 downwards.
ATTTTCAAAATGGCTGTACTGCAATAAACACTTTTATTACTTAAATTTTATGTGTCCTTTTTATTCTCTCTAAAGATTTATTTTCAAAAAAGGTATTATTAGATGAAAAGCTTTATGACTATGCATAAACCTAAAAAAGTATTCTCTTTGGAAGAAGTATTCCCTGGTAATCTGACCAACCAAAAACTAACTGTAGGGATATTGACACATTTGGGTTTTTGAATAAAATGCAGTTCAAAGTCAATATTGATCCCACACACAATCTGAGAACATAATCAGCTTACTAGTTTTCTACTTTTGTCATGAGCACAGACTCAGACACCATCAAATGACTGATAAAAGCATTTAATATGATAGAAAATAGCAACTTGGATGAAACAGAAACTATGCACGAAGAAGAAAATTATATTTATATTAATACATATACACACATATATAGATATATGTAGAGTTGATTTTAATCATTTGTGGTAATTATATTCTATAAAGTTGTTACAACATTGATTTGCAGAATACTGAACAATTGCTCCTAGAGGAAAATACAAGGTTAGGTTCCTGTGAGCTTCTGGTGATATTTTTGTCAACTGACAGTACATAACCAGCAAGAAACATAAAAATCTTAAAAATGTAGCACTATATATACTGCAAAAAGACACTTGTTTATAGTATGAGAGCTTAAACAAGAAGACAAGACCCTTGAGCAATTCTCTTGCTCAGGCCTGCTCCTGATTCTTTGGAGTATACTCTTCACTAATAATAAATTATCCATTCACCACTTAGAAAAGAAAAAGAAAGAAGACAGACATCACCTCGTTTGACCTCAGCTGGGACTGTGCATCACTTGACTCAAATTTTTCACAATTTTACAGTCTATGAATAATAGTAAAATTGTCACTAAAAGTATCTATAAATAATAAGAGTCAACAACAACAACAAAACCATTATAGATAGCACTAATGGAAGACTCAATAGTAGGTTGAAAATAAAGAAATTATTCCAGGAAAAAGAAAAAAGTGTAAAAGAGATGGAAACCAGGAAAGAAGGTTTAAGAAAGTAAAAGACAAAACTCAAGTCCCAACACCTGAATAATTTTTCTCCTGAAAGAGAAAATACACAAAATGTGTTGAAGAAAATCATTAAATAAATAGATCATTTTTTTGAATTAAATGACATGAGTTTCAAAATTAAAAGGACTACAGAGTTCCTATCAAAATAGATGAAAATAGATCCACACCAAAAAGCATTATTGTGAGATTTCAAAATGCTAGAGACAAAGAAGCAATTTTATATACCTCCAGAGAGGAAAAAGAGAGCATACATAAGAGATCAAGAATCAAAATGGAAGCTGACATTTCCAAATCAGACTGCACACAAGAGAGTGACTGAGTAATTCCTTTAAATTTTTGAAGGGAAAGGATTTTTCTGCTAGCCAAACTATGAATTAACTGTAATGGCAAAAATGAAAACATTCTCAAACCTTCAAGGTTTCAAGTATTTTGCTTTCTTCATACTCTTTTTCAGGAAGCTTATGGCAGATGTTCTTCACCAGGGGAGGTAGTGACGCAGGTAGAGGAAGACACAGGTTTCAGAAAACAGGACAGCCAATACAGCAGAGAAGCAAGGAAATCTCCAGGATGATGAAGAAGGGTAATTCCAGGATGATAATAGTGCCCCAAGGGTTGAAGGAAATTAGTCCAAATTGGAACATTGTGACTCAAAAGACAGACATGTTGAGGGTTGTTCTCACCATGATTTCTACTCTCATACTATATTTTTTAATCTAACAGAATGGCTAAAGAAACTGTTTCTTCAAAACAATGAAGTATATCATTGCAGAGTGAGTCATGAGACACAGAGAATAGGGCAGCCAAACGAAGAGAAAAGCAAAAGAATTTTTAGGATGGACAAAAGGAATTCCCGGATGACAGCTATAAAACAGGCTTAGAGATGTCTCAAAGCTAAACAGGAACAAGTTATTGAAAAATTACTGATGTGATTTATCTTGTAAAAAATTAATCTGACTGGTTTTTGGAAAGTGTTTAAACAATTAGCAATACACACGAAGAAAAATAAGTAAATAAAAATAAGGTATGTATTACCCATAATTTCAAAGAAAACAAAAGTAAGGAAGAAAACAGAAGCATACTATGCCATAATACTCAGATGTGAATAATATCTTCCTAGGTATAATAGTGCTAACACTGAATATTGATTCAACCTCAAAATACGATACTACATTATGAGTGTGGAAGAGTGGGAATGTTGCTATTAGAGAGGTAAAACCTAATCCATCAATACAGGAAGTCAACAGACAACGTTTAAAATGTATGAATCAAAAGTCAGCAGCATAACAGTATTTTAAAAACATGAAGATGTGCAAACAGAAAAAAAATAACAAGTAAAAGAGTCAGAGTGGTTGCTTTGAGCCAGGAAGTCTGGGACAAGCGAAAAGGACTAGGGCAAGCAATCTGAATGTTTTTCAATAGCTTCTTAGTAAGATTTAACTCTAAATATTATACATTTATATTTAGATTAATTAATACTTCTGTTTAAAATATTGTACTGAATTCACACTTTTTCCTGCTGCTGAAAAATAGTAATTATGGAGGTCTGGATAGGTAGGATCATCTGGTTCAGCAATTGTGACCAAATTAATTGCTTACTCCAGGTATTGCAGTTGTGCCTGCACCAAGAGTACATAACAAAGGAAACTTGCAGGAGCTGGATTCCAGCTACCCAGACCTCCCAGTATTTTGGCTAAGAATGCTTTTCACTTAACAAAGAATTATGACCAGAATTGGATTGCAATAAGTTAACCTTTCATTTAATTTAATTCCTAATGTTAAATTGGTACTAAAATCTATTTATAGGTTTTTCCTTTCATACTTTCTTCCAGGAACATTATCTGACATTCTAAACTTGGGGAAAATCAGTATAAGGAACCTCTAAATCTTGGCAGAAAACACAAGTTGTTAGAGGTCTCATGAGTAAGATGAAGCTGTGGGATGTTTCAGGATTGACCTTCAGGATCATCTTTTCCAAACCCTGCATTTATGTGTTACAAAACAAAACAAAACAAAACAAAACAAAAAAACTGTAGCCAAAAAAGGGTAAGTGGTTTATCCAAGGCCATACAGTTCTTAATGGCACAGTAAAGATGAGAACTCAGGTTTCCTAACTTCCAGCTCAGTGGTTCTTTCACTACATTACATTACAATATACTATACCAAACTACACTGCAATACATAACACAAGAAAACACTGCTCTATAATACACTGTATTACCCTACTCTACACTACACTGTATTACACCACATTATTCTGTTATGATACACAACACTGCACTATGAGAAACTACACCACACAGCACAATACTACAATGTTCTACATCACATCACACACTACTATACTTCTCTGTGCTCACTATTTTGTACTATAATATACTAACTACAGTACACTACATGAAACTAGAAACATTTTGTTGTTAAAAAATGTGGAATGAGTTTTAACTTCCAATTTTCTAGATGTAGTCCACAGCAGTCCACCACTGTCCCTAACCTACAAGCTCAGTCCAGCTCCAATTCCTGAGCTGATACTGACCCTAACCTTGTGTCTCCTGCAGTGGGTTCTGGGTTTCAATTATGTTCCATGTAGCAGATGGCCTCACTTTTTCCTAATTTCCTGAATTGTTTTGGGTGATAATCCAATGTCATTGCCTCAGGGATGATTCCTGGGGTCTTTTATTAACGGCCTAGCTGCATGATGCCCTGTTTTGAACACTGATTTCTATGGCTCCCTACTGGTTCTCAAGTCTCTTCTGTGTGCTGTTATTTACAGGGCTGAATTTTGACTTTGGGTCTCTTTCTAACAAACTAAGCAGGTCCTCTTCTCCCTCTTTGGGCTAAGAAGAAGACCACAGCCTTGCTATCATCCTGCCTTCTTTTCTACCCTGATGATTGAAGATGTACACTAGGGAACTTGAATTAAGAACATTATTTGCCAATAGCAGCAATAGTGGAGATACTATATTACCATCAAGGATGAGAGATTTTTGAGAGAAAATTTCCATTTGGCGAAAATCTTGGTCCTTTAAGTCAGGTTTTAATTTATCACTTACCAGATTGAGGGGACCTGAGTATTAATTTCCTCATGAAAGAAATAGAGATAATAACATTGATCCTATAGAATCACCTTGAGAATTAAATAGAATTAGTATAGCAGGCTCTTTGCACAGTACCTAATATATAGTTAGTACTAAATAAATGTTAGATGTTATCATTTCACTTCATCTCTAAAAATAATAAATAAATAAAAGCCTTGGTAACATATGAAACTAAAGTTCAAAAAGATTGAGTTATTTGTCCACAGTCATAAAGTTAGAAAGTGGATAAATGAGACACGGTATACTAACCCCTTCTATATTCTCTCACTTTTTATAATCAAGCCTTTGTCTAGCTTGGATTTCTGAGCAATGCTCTGCCAACCTGTTGGGCAGCTCCAGTTTGGATCCCCCCTGGTGGCAGGCATCTGCCTGAATCGTGATGGAAGCATGTTGATCTTTATTGGACCCATGCCTAGCCCACCCAGCATTAACTTCTCTGCCAGGCTATACAGCAAGGACAGATATCTCAGCTCCTCTTCCAACCTACAGAGCAGGGCTGGTTGGTGCCAACTCTACTCCCTGCCCCAGGCTTCTCTGGCTGCAGGTAGGCTGCTCTGATTCACTGGAGAATCCTGAATTCTGACTAATCCTTTGTCTAATGTCTTTTGCTGCATCAACAAATGGAAAGGGGGCAGGGAAGAAAGAAAAGAGAAAAAGAAAGAAAGTTTGTATTTCTTACTATCTCAGTGCAGTCAACAGGAAATGGCTCAGTGTAGATCAACCAGCTCACTGTTCTGAGTAAAAGAAAGGGATGATCTCTTCCTGAGTGATTGAAGAGTTAATCATGACCCAGGCAAGAGTTTATCACCTAGAGCTCCATGTTTGAAATTTGGAGAATTCCCTTTGTGTCATCTTAGCACATTTACTTTAGTGCCTGTGTCTATTTTAATAACCTAGCATGCAATTCCTTTGCCCATTATTTTCTTTCACTATGGGTTTTTCTGAGCCTCAGGATAGGCTTAAGCTTCTAAGTGAATGACTCTTTAGTGAATCTTCGCCAAGAAATGTTCTGTTCCAAGAATGACACATCTTTTGGGGGATGACTCTCTAACAGAGGTGGGTGGGGGTCAGGGGAAGCCCCTACCCAGGAGAAAATAGTTTCTTTGTGTGCTTGAACATAAACACTCAGATGATGAACAGCCTGATTTGGGGGCTGTGAGTGGGTGAGCCACTCCAGTGAAGTCCTCTTCAATGTTCCCTCATAAGGAGAGACTATAAATTTAATGAGCAGAAGAATCTTGACAAGCCTTAAAATCAAAGATAATTAGTGAAGGCTGAATTACTTGAATTCCTTGCAATTTTGAAATAATCTCATCCTAATGAAATTAGGCATACATACATCTTCATATTTTATCTGTATATTTATATTGCACACAGGACTATGTTGTATTCTTTTATTTGTATATACAGGCATTTCCTACTGTGTGTTCAGTGGCCCACTGGTCCCAGGAGAAGCTACATGAAAGAAAAGTACCATAGTCAAATCTGATTGGAAATGCCATTTGCTAAGCACCCCATCATTGCTATGCACAAAGGACATTAGAGTATTACATGCAGTGAGGATTTTGTTTAATGGTAATGACTCCAGCGTTCCAAATGTTTGAACATGAAATCCTTTTCTCCACCCTAACACCTATTACTATCCCAAGGAATCAATGCTTCATACAATATGCATTTCGAGAAATAATGGATATACTGTGATGTGACAGTTAGATCATGGAGCAGGCCAAAATGCCAATTTCTTTGATGATGCCAATGCTTAAAACGTTTTTGACACTCATATATTACTTTTTTCAGGTTGCTTTAAGATACTACATAATGCTCTTCAGAACATTTTGAGTGCTGGGAAAACTTTGTCCTTTGAAGAGGTTTGGTTTTTATAAATTTCCTTTTCCTTAAACCTATGTCTACTGAATTAGGTCTCTGATTAAACCATGCTGTTATAAGTCACAGCAAAGTACCTTTGTATAACTAACAACAACAAAAAAATTTTTGAGATCTTCATCATTCCGTAACTGGATTATTATACCCACTTCTGGCCCGGATCCCCCAATTCTGTCCATTTCCTGGGTTAGTCCACTTCACCACCAGAACAACCTTTCTAAATTTAATTAATAGTCAGTCATTCTCCTTGACTAAAGTCTTGGGCATTCCCCAGGTCAAGTCTTCCTTGTGATGTTTGATTTTAAAGATCTTCAAGAATCCCCATCCATTCATTGTTATGTTCCACTTTAGGCAATTCCTAATCATCGAAATTGCCTACTTAGTGTTCTTACCACCTCACAATTTCCCAGGTTCTTCCTGTCCTGTTCTGAATGCCTAAAATACTCAACTTTTTCCCTTGAACCAACTCATAATATTTAAAGATCTATTTTTTCTTATCTTTCTTGAAGTATTAACTATGCAAATAATCATTAATGTAATTGTTCTCTGGATGCCTTCAAGATTTCAAAGCTATATCAATGATGATTATATTTTCTAAACCCAAAATATAAATGTTCAACCTAAAGAAAAGAAACCCACCTTTAAAAAAAGAAAAGAAAAGATAATAAAAGAAACCTGTGAAACAATGACCTGTAAAATATTAGAAATCATTTTAGTTCTAGAATATATGAGATATCAAAGAATATGTCAAATAGTCTCAGATATGTGTAACATGTTTTTATGTGACACAATGTAAGAAAGAACTATTTATTCACATAAAAATTCACATTGCTGACTCTCAACAGCATTGTAAGACATTAGATGCTAGAGTCGTATTTTTTTAGTCCTCTGACCTCCTCTTGCACAAAGCACACATGTAAGTAGCTCAAATGTTTTCTCATATAAGAAGAGTACAAAACAAACTTCAAACACTTTCTGAAAATGTATTGATCATTTATATTTCAGAATTGCTTAGGCTAATGTTTTATCAACTTCATTTTTACATTCTATATTACAATCAAACTCTTCCCTCATTTATAGATGCCATCCATTATACAGAGACATGAGTATCTTGTGCAATTCAGGAAACCACTTAAGTAGTACTTTCCCAAAAAATGATAAATCAAGATTATGTAAAGAAATAAAAATGCATAGCCCCAATCCCAGTCTGTTTCCACACCTGGTTATATTCCTTTATACACCCATCATGTTGCTTTGAAGGTGTGAGCTATGACTCCTCTCTGGAAAACTCAACCTTTTGTAATATGTAATTGAGCCCTGGGCAAAGACTGTAAATGCATAGTTAGAGCAAGATGTAAGGAAGATGAAGTATCAGTGGTTCATCAATTCCAAAACTGTTGATCATGAAATAACATTTCTGAGCTCACATTGTGTCTCCAGTGTTTGTTGTTACTGTTGTTGCTATGTTTTGTTTTGTAGTAAATTGACTCACTAATTATTATAGAATTCTAGTAGACTGGCATATCATAATGGCAGATCCTAGGTTCTACCCAATTGTCTTACACATTTAGGTACATTTAAAAATTAGAACAAACTTGTCTGATTTTTTCTTTCCATGAATCCCACATTTTCTATTGAAGATCAGAAGTTTTAGAATTTGAGTCACTTCTCTAGACCAAAAAACAAACAAAAAAAAAAACTCTGAAGCTCATAACAGGCCAAAACCCAGATGTGTGTTAACATTAGAAATGAGCAAACATCTATTAATAGAAGTAATAGAAGGAACACTTTTGTCCTACTGCCTGAATCTTGATACTGAAGATACTTTTTGTTGTTATTGTATTGTTGTTGTTGTTGTTGTTAGGATGTCCTTATGATCCTAGTATACTGCAGTGGCTATAAAACCTTTATTCTGGAAAACGTTTTCTTCAATTGATCTCTCACATTTCAGAAGTGAATGCATGAAACCAGTAGTGAGGGAAGAAGACAGTCACTGGAATCAGCAGAAATGCAGCGGGTAAAGCCAGATTGATCTTTTACCCTGGTGCAAAGTAAAAAATCACATAGTTAGCCAGTTTTCCAAACTTGTAGAAACTTGGAGAAATCTATATGATTTAAAGTTTCACCTATTTTTATCCATTCATCACTAAATCACAAATAAAAAAGCATAACAAGAAAAATAAAGTACGTGTACTTGTTTTCCCTAAACAGAGAATTTTCATATATATTTTGGGTCCCTATATAATATTGCTTCCAAATCAGGCCAATTTTAAAAGTAACAGAGACCATTGTCAATACTTATACTAGAACAACAGATAGAAATTGTGATATTATAATAAACTGGGATTTAAAATTCAGATGTACTTGAAAAAATAAAACATAAGAGATACAAAATAAAATAACAGATTATCACAAAGTGCATAAATGCCTTAGATATTTAAAAAATTACCTCCTTTCTTTAAACTAAGATAATCAAATTTTCAAGAATACTTATTGTTAAGAAACAATCTTGAAAAGGGCAACCCCATGACAAGTGCTAGGTGTGCCCAGATCACAAGCTCCAGTGTTTCTCACAAATGGGAGGAATACCCTAACCTGGGCTCCACCAGGACCTTCTTTTCCTCCTTATTGGCGATTAGTCATACCATGGTGTTTAAAACTGAAACATTCATTTTAAATACTACAAAAATGTGGCATAAAGCACAGGCAAGGCATCTGTTCTAGCAAAATGTTATGTTTTGATCATTTTCAAAAATGATTTTTCTGTTTTTAAAGAAAGTGTGTGGACATGGAGATGAGTCAGTCAATCTGAGGGGTACTGTATGCTGAGTTATATTTGAAAGCTGTAAAATTTAAAAATACATAGAAAAAAATAATTTTCTTTAAATATTATTTTAATTTTATTCTTTGACTTAGTTTTCTTTTTCCTTTTTAATCTTTCCATAGCATCAGATTTGTTGCCAGAGAAAAAAAATGTCATCTCAAAGGCAGCTATAGAATCATCATCATATGGAAACCTAGATGCGGGCCTATGTAAATGGTTACACTCGTATTTGTAGATCTAGGTCATCTTTGCTTGAAAAGAATGGCATATATAATGCAAAAGTTATTTGATTAGGTATATAATTACATTTCTAATTAAAATAGTTCCTGATAACATAAATATTTCCGAAAATCAATCTATTCCCTGACTAGAACTTCTACTAGTATTATGTTTAATACTAGTAGTATTAAACGTACCACTCAAGTGCAAATTGTATATAAACTGTACTATAACTTCAACACTTAGGTTTTGGCCACTTTCAAAACTAATATTTCTGTTTTTAAAGAAAAATTACATAATCTAAATATTTTCTATTCTGATCTATACACCCTTTAATTTTCTAAATAAAATGCATTCAGTGTACTAACATTAAATGATGGCCTGAAAATAAGCTTTTCTCTAGAATTAGAATACTTGGGAACTTCAGTGTAGTTTCCTGTAGTTACTATGTGCTACAGTATAGAAGGATTTCAGTAAGACTTCTCTTTCTTTCTATATATTTTTTTCAGTCTTACAGTATTTCTATTCCACAGAGCCTCAAAAGTAAAATGTAGTTTGCTGTCTGTAAATACTCATGTGTCTCATTTTGAGGGTTTGAGGCCTCACCAAGAGTTTAACCCACACATTCCAGCAAAGAATGAACTCTGACTTGCTGTGTTTTTCCCAAAGCAAATCATGTTACTTTTAGTGCCATTTCTTTATTTGGAGAACTGGAGAGACATAATAGTTATCTACCTCTTAATAGATTATTGAATTCTGAGGTGTGAGAAATTATTTGCATTTGTAAAGCACTTATTAGTTAGAATTTACCACCATACCAATTGAAACAAATCAGAGCAGCTACTTTACTAACTATTTTTATCTTGATCTGTTCATTTTGGCTATCTGAAGTAGCATAATCAATTGGCCCAATTATTCTGAGATAGAAATTGGCTCTTGAGAAAGCCAACACACCAGATTGGCTGCTTTTTTAAATTGGTCTTTTTCACAATATGAAAATATTGGGTGAAAATGGAAAAACTGAGTCAAAGATCCAGATGTTTGATCCTCCCTTTGCCAAATAACCACACAATTTGTAGCATTCAGATTTGCAACTGAATTTCTCAGCTTTCACCAGAAAGCCTGTCATCATATAGATATAGCCTCAGAGGAGCTGTAAACATGAAACTGATATGGTCCCAAGAAAAGCATCTCTTTTACCCAAGATAACAGTTGCTTGTACATCTGCTGTTTTCTCCTCGCTAAGCAGCTTCCTGGATAGGAAGGGCATGAGAACCATTGTTCAAAATCCCGAAGTGTTGTCTTCTTTATTGAAGCCTAAAGCTTCTTAGAAAGGAGAATACCTGTGCAAGCCAAATAACAGCCATGATGATAAGAGCTTCTTTTCTGAACTGACCCACTTAATAATTCAGATATAGATGCAAGATTTATCATTGCAACATCAAGAGAGGCATACTTATACCCAGGTTTTCTGAATTGCTTTGTCTTATACACTGACTAAGACTTTCATTAGACATCGAAGTGGTGTGCATCAAGCTATTCTAGCCTGCTAACAATACTTACATGGTTCAAATGAACTTAACAAAAGTAAATAATAGTATGTTTAAGTGTGTGTGTTAAGGGAGAGAGTAGAAAAGGTTACAAATTAAATGTATTGCCATTTTGTCTATTTTTGATGGCTGAAATTTGTAGAACATTACTTCTGCATCTGAGCACATATTAATTCAAAGATACCAACGCAGTATTATTATCTGTAATTATATTTTCCTCTTCAGATTCACTCCTCTTGAAATATCACATTTTAATTATGAGCATAGCAATGACTTCATTGCTTCTTCACTCAGCAGCAGCCAACTCATTTTCCCCTGATGGTATGATGACCTGTTCTTGTGGGAGAAACCAATCTGTTTATATTCTTTAAGCTGTATCTACATAAGGAACAGGTTTTGTATGTTTTAAAATCATCTTTCATCATTTCACTACACACTGCTTGCCTAGAAAGGACAAACCAAGAAACTAGGAGGAAATCACAGCATTCAATAAGCATTTCCAGCAAAACCAATAAACAATGTGCACACTTGGAATAAAGAACATGGCCTGAAAATTTTCAAGGGCCATGGATTTCAACCCATTTAAGTATTTGATTTCAGTGTCAAATATGAACATAAACCATTTATCACAGGGCTTGGTATATGGTATAATAAACAGTAGTTATATTTTTATTGCGATTATATATGAAGGGACCAGGAGATAAAATATTTTACTCTTGATAATGTGTAAATGTTAATGAAAACTTTGTTTGCAACCTAGTTGTCTATCTGATGCTAATTATATGTTCATAATGGAGAGTGAGTCTACTAGTCTGGCATAAATTCCTGGCTTGATGGTAAACATTGATTGAGATGTACTCAATAGAGCACCTTCAAAAGAAACTTTGTACTATTAACTTACTTTTACTAGTAATTGGGGAAGATTGTTTTCATCGGCCACAAGAAATCTTTCTATGAGAGGGGTTTATTATAGAAAAATCACACTGTTCACCTGCAGAACATTTTGCCCTTCCATGTAGTTTCTGGGTTCTATCTTGAGTAGAATAGTCTTCACTAATAATCATCAGTAGTTAATTGTGGGAATTCTATATAATAAGACAATAATTCATATTTGTATCCACAGCAAAATTTAAGTTCAATCCTGGGACAGAATTAGTAAAAGGTAAAAAAATTATTCTCATTCCATAGAAAGATACATCTTTATAGGGGAGAATGTATATAATTGCTCTACACATAGTGGCTTAGCAAGGAACTAGGTAAAGACCCATGAGGGATACAAAGCACTGTCTAATCTGAACAATGTTAGTTTTAGCCCAATTTTAGAAACCCATAATGGTATTTAAGCACATCCTTAAACATAACAGTCTGGGATTAAAGCTAATTTGGATTGGCAGAAGAGCCTTAAGTTCTTCTTCATGAATAGTCAGGGGGCTGGAGATGGTTTATGAGTGTCCTGCTGCCCTAAGTTCCAAGAGTTTGGAGGTGAATGGGTTATTTGTACCAATAAGAGTGTACTACTTCAGCTTCAATTCCCAGTCCCACTGTAAGATGCAGACTGCCCAGGCCACAAATTTTCCTCGCCAACTTCTTCACTTTTGCTTACAATTCCTTTCAATTTCTGCCCTAGTTCAGAGAAATTTGAACCTGGCTATGGACCCCAGCCACATTATAAGGCATATTGCCATTACATAGAAAAGAAAGAAAAAAAATAGTAAATGTACTAGACTCTAAAAAGACAAAAATCACTTTAAGCTAAAAAATTTTTCAGAGGGAATAGAACATGCATTGGGTTTTGAAGATAGAAGGTGGAGGCAAATGATGAGGGCTTCCATAGAGAAAAGCGAGACCTAGTCATCTCTACTATTACTTCAGGCAGCTTCCTAGGCTGAATTTTCACTAGAAAAAGGGTAACAACTTCTATTTGACAACTACTCCTTTTCAGGTAAGATTTTTCCTAGTTGTCTGTCAATTACTTGTGTAATATATTCTCCATTCCTGCTAAAGCATGTATCATTATCCTTAAAGGTTGTGCCAATTATTAAGTTATTGTTTCTCAGCTTCAAACACACCTTCTACCATCAACTTTGTATTCTGGGCCTGGGACTCTCAAACCATATCTCTGCCTGTTGAAGGCTCTGTGTTAGGTTCTTCCAATAGAAAGTGCTAGAGGGAGAATGCAAGGCTGAAGGAGAAAGACTTGCTTTTCCCTGTCTATCACTCAAGTAATGTTTCTTTACCCCAACCATGACAGGTCTTGCCTATAACAGTGGCTTTTCTTATACTGACAGAGTCAGGTTTATGAAGTCCCCCTCAGAGGTACCAGCACTCACTGAGCAATACTTTGTCTCACAGGCCAGGGACTGGCCCTACCAACCTATTTCTCCAAGTTTGGACAATTCCACCCTCTTTCCTTAGTTTCCCCAGTCCTGCGAGTGGTGGTTGTTTCTTGCAGTTGCTACCTCTATAATACCTCAGAATATTCCTTTTACTCTTTCAGTTCTTCAATAAATAGTTAACAATTCTTTGTACTAGATCCTCTATTAAAATAACTTAAGTGGTTTTTGTCTCCTGACTGAACCTGGAACTTAATCAATTACGATTTTTAGTTCTTACAACTAATTTGTAACTTATAAACTATAGTTTATCTGGCTAAACCCTTTATTCTTTCAGCCTTAATAACTTCATTAGATACTTGCAGAAATAGAGTATTATTTCTTTACAACTAATAGCAACTCACTTGAATTAGTCAAGACTTTTATGGTTTTAAGCGATAGAAATTCGAACACAACTAGATTATGATGAAGGGAGAAGCTCTTGACTCATACCCATATGTGGGGTCAGAAAGTAGATTCAGATGGGTATATAGCCAGGCCCTAGATACATGCCTGGATGAAGAAGTCTCTCTTTTACAATATACACACATGCCTACATCTCTGTTTCCTCTTTCATTCTCAGATTGTAGAAAACCTACCTGCTGGATTACATGTTCCAACTTTACCACCAGAGAGAGTTAAGATTTGCTTTATTCTCTCTCTGGTCTCAAACTCAAAAATCCCAGGAAAGGGCCTCATTGGTATGATATGGATCAGGAGTCCTTATCTATATGGAAAAGCTGGAGAGTGCCAAAAACATTGTCCCAGCTTGTGTTACATGCCTTCACCTGGAACAATAAACAGTGGTCAAGGGGGACGATTTATAGACCAAGAGAAGCTCTCATTTAAACCTCAAAGTTAAAGTGGAAGAAAGATGCTCCAGCAGAAGAGTATATACTAGCCTAGGCAAGTGAAACTATCAATGTCCATTGTCTTGCTCTTACAACAAAGTTTATAGTTACGAGTATACTATGTGTGTCAGTACATAATAGCTCACATTCTTAGTCTTTGTAGAAATACACAATCAGTCATTATTAATAAAATTTATTGATTGTTTTGGTAAATGGGTAATTCTACAAATACTAGATCTGAAAACGTGTTTCTTTTTAAATAATATTGCTATAAAATCTTTCATAATAGTTTTCAAATGTTAAAAGATTTTAGAAATTTATACTTACAAATCCCAACTTTAAATATCTTTTAGTTAGTATTTTTTGGGGCTAAGAATTGCATTATTTAGATAGGAAACAATTTATTTCAAAATAAATTAACAAATACTAAGCACTATGTCCTAGGCACTAGCTTAGACATTTTACCAATATTTTATTTAACCCCTATGATAACCCTGTGAAGTGATCATTATCATTGCCTTTTTCAAAAGAAGAAATTAAGAAATTGAGATGAAGTAGCATACCCAAATTTATGAAATTATTGAATAGTAGATTCAGGATTATAACATAGATCTAAATAAATTAAAATCCATTTTCTTTTCACTGCATTAGTGGTTTCCCAGCTGAGCTCAGTGGAGTTCTGTATTTGGCAGAGCCCACTCAGGATCACCTCCTGTCCCCACTGGCAGGCCTTGAGCTTCTGACCCCATCTTTTTCCTTCCTGTGCATTAGAACATAGCTCCATCTCAGTATTATGATTATTCAAGGTTTCTCAAAGCTCTCTTTAAAATAAACTAAACCATGGCAATTTAATATTAGCAAGATCCTTGCTGTCTACTCACTAGATGCCAGCAGCACTCCCTTTCCCAGTTGCAATAATAAAAAAAGGTCTCCAGACATTGCTAAGTGTTTCTTAAATGATAAAATCACCCCTATTGAGAACTATTGCTTTAAACCTACTGGTCCTTGGCTAATGAAAAGGCCAGGGACACTGTTAATGGCTCTAGAGGTGGCTTTTTAAAAAATGGATTTTAAAAATGGAACCATGGCCTCAGAACACACTGTATCACATAAACAATTGAGTACAAGATGATGCTATATTCCAGTTTATTTTCATAGCAACTTTTATCTTGGTCATTACAATTTTCAAAGCTTTAAAGTGCCATGGACAAACACTGAGAAATTATTTCAAGTGTTAGTTAAGAATTTTGTTTCCAGTTTGTAGCATTTGATGTAGTCCTTCACTAATAACCAGGCTTGTTCAGAGAAGCAGAGCCTCTTAGCAGTGGTTGGAACCCAGAGAGATGATTTGTGGAACCACTTTGCCTGCAAATAAAGCTCTGATCCATCAAGGTTCATAGGTCAGTGTTGAAAAGCAGAGGATTATAGCCAAATGGTTTTACTATTTAATTATTGCCAGAATGAAAAGTTATAGACAATCTTTCCTAAAATGAAAGTTTCTTAATGTTTGACATATCACTAGCAATTCCATTCAGCAAGCTATCTCATTTATTTAGCATGCTATAATTCTCAAGAGCACACAAAAATTAGCCCATGGTCAAAGGTAGGCATGCTACAGGTGCTTTATCAATACTGCTTTATGGCTAAGGTAAGCAATCTTTTTATTTACCTTTAAGCCTTGTAAGACAAATTATTTTGATCATACAAAATGAAGAGGAGATCTGGGATACCAATAGCTAATTTTTATAAGTTTTAAGGAGGATTCAAAAAGTATAAGAATAATTTTTATCTTGCCAATATGTAAATTTGTTTGTTTGTTTGTCTTCCTTCTCAGTTAAGGTAGGATGGTCTTTTATTAATTTATGTGTCCTTGATAAGTGACTCAGTTTTTCATCAGGCAATGTTATTCCCACCCATAGCTGGACTACTGGACTGGGTAGTATGGCATATGTTTTACTGGGACCACAATATCTGTATTCCAAGTATATGAGAAAAACAACATATATGAAGAATTGCTAAGAATAGATTGTCTATTCTCCTATAGATTTTTAAACTGTGAAGTATATGTGTTTTAAAAGGATTATAAACACAAAGAAAAGGAAAATGTATGCAAAAAATGTTTGTTGAATTTGGAGAGATTCAGAAACTGGAGAGTTTCTCAGACATCTTAGTATAAAAATATTGTCCATCTAAGATGAAGTCGGAGGAAATGAGAATTATATAACCTGGACCAGTCTCCCCTGTGGAATTACCTTGAATAATTACCCTTTACTAGTATGCCAGCAATCCTTAAGGCATACTTTATCATAGTAATGTGGAGATGTTTATTGAGAGTATTTTCTGTCACATTATACAGTTTACTCTTCATGAGTGAACTTTTTGGAAAAAATTTTTTCTGGGGTGACTGTGAAGAATAGTTATGTTTCCACTAACCACATGTTTGGTGATTATTTTATGGGTAGAACAATATTTGCAACTGACCACTTTTCTTTCCTCATCTTGGCTGCTAGAAAGTTTAAATCTAAATTTGTGGCTCACCCATCAATAATTTTATAAGGCTTTGTAAAACATGCTTATATCAGTCTCATTTCTGACTTCATTTTCAGCCCTCAGGGCTGTTTTTTATTTCTTCTTCACAAAATTCTAATATTTATATTATTCTGTTGTAGTTTATAAATCTTTATGAACTCTTGTAATAGTAATAAACAACAAAACAAAAAAGAACAGAGGAAAAATGAATAACGCTATTCTATGATTGAAAAAGAAATGGATGGTAAAATGGACTTTGAAATATGAATAAGAGTTTCTTTGATAGAGAAGGGAGAAGGAGAAGCATTGCAGTGTGGCAATTGCAATAGCAATGGCATTATAGGAACTTAATGTGTTAAAGAACAGAGTGTGGCCCTATTTGCATGGTTTGAGAATGGAGAAAACAGGAGGGGCATGGACATTTGAAACCTAAGTTAGATTCAGGTTGTGAAATGGAAAATGATTAAGTGATCCAAGTCACAAAGTGGTGGATCAGATTGTGTCTTAGAAGATAATTTTGGTGTCCCTGAAAAGTAGGGAATGGAACTGAAGAAGAGAATGAAGATGTGAAGACCTGTGTTAAGCCCCAGCTTGCTCTAGCCTCAGCTTAACATCTGTGGTTAGGTTTTATACCTGCTCAGAGCATGGTTTAATAAGAACTAGACCAGGTGATACATTATGAGTCTTCTTGTCTCCGGAGAATGAGGTCTAAAGATATTGTGCTGCCTTGCTCCTGGAGTCCAATGCCCATGGGAACCTGAATTTATAGTCTCCTTGTCTGCCTGCATCCTACATAACCCATTTGTCCCTGAAATCTCTTCTCAGGTCCTAGGTGTCCATTTATTCTTTTCTTTCTATTCTCTAGTACTCATTTCATTGCTCTAGCCCATCAGCTAAGAACAATAGCACTCCATTTACTCCAGTCAGTTTCTTTTTATTGGAATAGGTTGTGGAGCCAGTATTCTCAAATCTTTACCTGAATCCTTCCCTGGCTTGCAAATTCTCAAATCCTTTCCTGGCTTGCAAAATCACCACACACTAAGAATGGTTGTCACCTGGAAATCTGGACACCACACCAATTTTTTCTACTCTATTGTCTATCTGGTAAGTGTTGGACCTAAATTTGATATGCTTCTTTGGATGTGTTTAGACTGTCGGATTGATGGAGTAGGGGCTGAAATATTATCCTGGTCAGTTTTCTTTAGTCTTCACCACTGTTAATGTTGTGATTATATTCTACTCACTTCTTTTGAAAGGAACTTCAAAAATGTAGTAAACCCAAGGTTAGCCTGTTTAAAGATAATAAGGAACTATGAAAATATTAGTGATAAAATGAAAGCAAGAACATTGACAATAGAAAGAGAGTGAAATTGAGAGGGAGGTCTCTCTAGATTCAATTGTTAGGGATTTATGATTGGATAGTAGATCAAGAATCAAGTTCTTTGTTTGGAGCTTGCCTAATTGGGTATTGATGATAACATTAATTATCTCAGCTTCAGCTCTCTTTCCCTTCTCTGTCTGTCACTGCCAAGTTTCTTGGCCATGCATGCTGAAGCACCCCCTTTATCATTTTCCATTCAGTCTGTAGCTCCCTCTAGTCTGTATTCTTCCTCCACTTCTTCATTGCAACTGCTTTGCCAAAGATATCAGAGACCTCCAGGATTTCAAATCTTATTTTAAGAGATGTCTCAATAGCTCATCAATCATTCTTTTAAAAACATTCCCCTCTCTTGGCTTTTCTGACACAATCCTTTCCCTGTTTTCTTTCTTCTTGTATAACTCACCCTTCTTATTCATCATTTATTCAACAATATTGATTTTATTTATTTATGTATGTATGTATGTATGTGGGTAGTTCCCAGGCCACAGCATTGACAGTGCCAAAGCCTAGCCACTACACCACCAGGGAACTCCTCAATATTTATTGATTTTATACTCTGCATTAGGCACAGTTTCAAGAGCTAAGATATAGTAGCAAATGACACTGACAAAAACTCCAACCGGGAGTTCCCTGATGGTGTAGTGGCCTAAGGCTTTGGCACTGGCACTGTCAGCACTGTGGCCTGGGTTCGTTTCCCAGTCAGGGAGCTACCCACATACCAAAAAGCAAAAAAAAAAAAAAAAAAAACTCCAACCTCATAGAACCTGCATTCTCGGATAAATAGAGAAACAATAAAACAAACACATAAAGTATATAGTGTATTAGATAATAATAAAATGTAAGAAGAAAAGCAAAATGATGAAGAAGTATGAATGGGTTCAGTTTTGAGAAAGGAGAAAGGGAAGCCTTCATTGAGGTGACATTTGAGCAAAATAGATGAAGTAGGTTGCCACGTGAGTAATGGTTTATGTTGTGTTCAGGCAGAGGGAATTGCCAAAGCAAATGACCAGTGTCAGGAGAATTCTGGTTTGGTGGAGGACCAGCGAGGGGAAGAATGCTGAGAAGTCACTGTCAGGGGATGAGATCTGGGTGGTGAGAAGAAAAATTATTTAGGGGCTTGGTAGGTTTTATTAGGACTTTAGTGTTATAGTCTAAGTGAGTTAGGAATCTGGGTAATTTTGATTATATAAGTGACATGATCCAACATGTTTCAAAGAGTCATGCTGGTTTTTGAATTGAGAGAGTACCTGGGAACAAGAATAGAAGCAAAGAGGTGCTGCAGTTGTTGGACCAGCGTGGTTATGGTGGATGTGGCAAAAAATAAAAAAACCTGGATTTTGGAAATACCTGGAGGTATTCATGCTAATATATTTTTTGATAGGTTGAATGTGGATATTATAAAAAGAGAGAGAAAGATAAGTTAAGGATGACTATGGTTTTTGACTTGAACAAAACCAGGATAGAGTTTTATTAGTTGAAATGGGAACTGATGACAAAACAGGTTTAGGAAAGATGATCAGAGTTTTGGTTGTAGAAATGTTATACAAGGGCTGTCCAGAAAAAAATCCAGCCACAAATGCCTCTATTTTTTATATTACATGGCTGGGTACTTTCTAGACAGCCCTCATAATTATGTAAATGAATGTGTGAGTTTGGAGATCATTTCAAACTAAAGAGGTACATTTGAGAGAATCTACTAAATGGGTAAATTTGAAACCAATGATATTAGATAATATCACCAAGACATTGGATTTCAATAGTGAAGAAAAGAAGTCTGAGGCCTTAGGGCACTCCAAAATGAAGTAGCCTGGTTGATGAGAGGAACAACACAGGAGACTGAGAACGACTGAAAATGAAGTAAGAAGAAAAGTAGGAGATGTGGTGCACTGAAAAGTCAAATGAGATAAATGCATCAAGGAGGGAGTGAAACCTTTGCCTACTGCTACTAATAGGGAGATAGAATATAGGCCTTAATTTGCCCTGTTACCTCAGCATAGTTTTTATTTTCAATTTGAAATACATTTTTATCGAGATATAATTGACATATAACATTAATATAAATTAAGACAGTTTCAGGTATAAAACATACTAATCTGACCTTTGTATATACCACAAATAATCACCACACTAAGTCTAGTCAAAATCCATCACCACACAGAGTTACTATCTTTTTTTGTCAGCATAGTTACTAACATTCTTGTAAGTTATTTCATTCTTTTAAGTAAAGAAAGAGGTAAACCAACTAATACGTCAAGTAAGATTAACTGAAAATTGACTCATATTTGAAATGTACAAGTTATTCATAACTTTGATGTAATAAATTGTGGTGGAGGGCATAATAGCATGGGGAGAGAGGGCTCAGAATAGAATGTGAGTAGAGGAATTGGAGACAAGTGAAGATAACTGAGTCAAAAGGTTATGCTAGAAAAAGGAATAGAAAAGGAAGTGGTAACTAGAGGGCAAATTTCTGTCATTTGAGGTACGTTTGGTTTGTTTGTTTGTTTGTTACTTCCATATCTTCTTTTCAATTTCTTTTCCTGCCCTCTAAATGTTGGGCTTTCTCAGGGATAATTCCTGGCCTTCTTTTTATTCTAAATTTTCTTCCTTAGTGACCTCATTGACTCTTACAGCTGTAAATACAACTTAAATGTCAATAAATTTGAGTGGGCATCTAT
The DNA here is from genome assembly GCA_004026885.1 of Lyroderma lyra. Lineage (NCBI taxonomy): Eukaryota > Metazoa > Chordata > Mammalia > Chiroptera > Megadermatidae > Lyroderma > Lyroderma lyra. The sequence goes on along the minus strand of PVJL010001344.1, from coordinate 73,148 downwards.
CTTGCACTTAATCTCTTCCAAACTGAATTTTTTGTACCCTTTCTTACCAAACCTACTCTGGCTCATGTCTTCCCCACTTTCTATACCAGTTGCTTAAGCCAAAAACCTAGCAATCATCTCTCCACATCCACTTATCACCAAGTCATGTCAATTCATCCTTAAAATATGGATCCCAGTAAATTTTATTTAAAAAATGCAGATATCATAATATACCAGTCCTGGGCCAATGTACACTCAAGATTCACTCTTTACCTTTTATCTTCTCTGTTTTACATGTATAATAGAGAGGATATAGCCCTGAAAGTTATGTTTCCACAATGCCATGCCAGATCTCTTCTGGCATGTTCCATGAATGGAAGCCATTGACAGGATAATGGAGAACAGGAAGAAAGGAGAGAACAAGGTACTCCTATGTCTTCTTCTACTCCATTTTAGGTGATGTTTTTGCAATGGCTCCATCTTCCAACCAGCAACTCCAGTGGTTCTACCTTCTCTACAGGTCTCTCTAGCTGAGAAGGATGAACATGTCTTGTTGCTGTTCAAGCAAAGTTTGTCTCACTTTCCCTGTTGGCTTAATTCTTCCACTGCCTGACTAGCAACTCCACAGATTAAATTTCTTCTACACTAGAGTGCTTTCTAGTTGCTTTTATTTTTATTGGTTTCTCAGAAATACTCATATCCATTTGCCTCTCTCCTCTTCATGAACAACTACTTTCTTAGCTGCCATTATTTCTTTCCTGGACCATGGCCCTCTAGCTGTTGTACTCCACCTCTACTCTTTTCTTTCTTTGATCCATTCACAGTTACCAGAATGCTCTTTAAAAAACTCAAAGCATCCCCTTCAATGGCTTTGAATTCAATGTAAAATAGTAGACTAACTTCTTAGGCTGTCTACAAGATCATACATACTTTGGCCTCTCACTATTTCTCCAACATCATCTCACTCACTCTATCCCACACCCTTCTCCTCTCTCCTCCTACCTTACCTTTCACATAAAACTCCTACTCACATATTATACAAAATTTGTCCTCTTTCTCTATCCTTTTATTTTTCTTTTGATTTTCTGGTTCCTGCATTTGATGTATCATGATTTATAATTATGTATTTACTTCTGTGTTTACTGTTTTTCCCTTTTCAGTGAAAGCTTTTAACAGTTCAGGGAACATGATTGTAATGTTCTTTATCATTTGGGCATAGTGCTTTTGACTTGTAGAATGTGTATCTAGAGGTAGTATTTAAATAGCTAAATAGTAATTAATTCACACTACCATTTTCTTCAATGTTAGGTTACAATGTTAGGTCCTTGTCAGAAGCGTAACTAATAACCAAATCAGCTAGCTGCAAGTTATGTCTGTAGTCACCTAATAGATCAGGCCCCATTCCATTAAATAATTATTGACTATGCACTTAAAGGAAAACTTAGGAAGTTCTCTGGTTTAGAAAATATGTATTTAAAGTCACAGAACCTTTCCCAACCTACCTTCTCTTACCCTCTACCAATCTTATACTTTTTCCTACTGTTTCAAATGTGCTCTATTCCCCAAAAGAAAATTCAAAGTCCTTAGCATGACATGTAAGGTGGATAACATCTTCTTTCCATGTTCTTGGATGACAATTTTCTGCCCCTATAGCCTGTTGTCAGGTAGTATTGCTATCTCAAAAGTACCACTGTTTCACACACAGTGGGCTCCCCTCCCCAGCCCCTTCATCCATGACATTGCTTTGCTGCTCCCATCACCAGGAATGCTCTCTCCCCCTTATCGTCTGATAAACCCTGATCAACTTCATGATCCAACACAATTAGCTCCTGAGCTTTCATAAACTTTACTGGCTGAGTCAGTTCTCCCTCTGTGTCCTAAAAGCATCCAGCATTTCTCTTAAAGCAGTTTATCACATCGTATTTTAATTCCCTTTTAAAGTTCTCATTCAACTACTAGACTATTAGCAGAGACTATAACTTGCTCCTATTTGCATTTTCACATACAGTGCAGGGTCTGAAAGGTGCTTAATAGACTTGTGTTGAATGGATGATTAGGTGAATTTGGTGTTTTGTAAACTTTCCTGATCTCAAGAAATAATTTTCCCACAGTAACTTCTGTTTCCTCTTTCCTTTTAGTTCCCGAATTGCACATCCTAGTGCATTGTTATTCTTTTTAAAAATTCTTCAGTTTTTAGCTTTGAGAATAGCTACCACCTACTCATCTGCTCCCCCTGCCACCTGGCCTATTGACTCTACCTCCTGTTCTCACTCTTGTCTTCCCCCCTGATCAGTGGCAAATCTGGCCTCTACTTTTTGCAGGGATAGGAAGAAGGTGTGTCAGGGCTGTGATCCTGCTTCTGGGGGTGGGATGGCACAGAGTGGCCCTGCCACCCACTGCCCCTCCAGACCCCCACCCCACCCCCCGACCCCTATATTCCTCAGCACTAGGCACAGTCCCAGGGCTTGATGAGTTAATAATCTATTTCCCCTTAACCAAGAAGATGCAGTGAGAGGAGACATTTTGCAAATCAAAAAATAACCAGAGACTCATTTGCATGTACTATTGATTTTGATCCCAGGAAATGTTAATAGCTGCAAAGAGTGAGACCCTCATACTTTTTTTTTATGTTGAAAAACAACCCTTTTACCTTTTCAATTTCAGCAGTGTTACTACAGAATGACTCTGGCATTTAATTAGTGAGACTATGCAAGCCAAATTCCTCCTTTTAGAGTAATAGTGATGAACTCTAACCTTTCCTAATAAGACAGATTCTGAGCTTTTTCAAAATCATTCCTTTTAAGAAGATGGATATAAAGCAACAGTACTTTTTGTATATGCATATTGCTCTCATTCTGTGACTGGGACCAGATATTATCTGTTTAGTTTTTTTCCCCCAGTGTTCCTCCTCAGATGAGAAGACTAGGAGAAAGCCCTGCAACCCCATGAGTCCGCCTGTTTGTTGAAATCAGTTCAAGATCATCCAGGTCTGCAAAACTCAGCTGAAGCAGCTTGTTGCATAATTTACCAGAGAAAAGAGGGCCATCTGGAGAGCCAATCTGGAGAACTAAGCAAAGGCAGAATCTTTTTTCCCCCCTCTTAAGTTCTCCTGATTGACTCCCTGCCTATTTAGGCCTCAGCAATCCTTGGCCTATAGCCTGAAATATGGTGGTCCTTGTCAAAGGTCTTAGCCTTCTGGCTTTGAACCCTGCAATATATTACCTGACCCACAACTTCCAGTATCCCCACCTACAATTCCTGTTCAAGGTTCTCAGTCAACTCCCACCAGCCTTACCCCATGACACTGTGGAGGTCTGTGTCATTCCAAAGGACAGCTGGTTTACACAAATGCAGAGGAAGCAGCTACTTGCAAAAGAGTGTGAGAAAGTTCTACCAAGTTAAAAATCAGCCAGTCAACCAATCAATCAATCAATAAAAAGAAAGCAAGCAAGCTGCCTTAACTTCTAGTCAAATAGTAATTTCTTCCAAGATATTAAATCCTTTGTGTTAAAGCAATGTGTTTCTTTCGCATCCAGTTACACAAAAACTATTATCAGAGGTTAGTATCTTCTCAATTATTTAAATGATCGAATAAAAAGTGTAAGGACTTCCTGTCAAATTGCCTATCCACAGAGCCTGGGGAAAAGGCTAAAGGACCAGGATTCTCCATTAGCCCCTTTCTACCTCCTCTAGTTTCATCCTGCTCACTCCTCCTGGATGCCCTGGCACTAGGTGTCACCTATGTGCTAATTCCAGTTGATCTGTAGCAATTTACTTGCATGTTTCAATGGGCAGATTTCTGTGCTGCATAAGTAAAAAATACAGTCATCAATTTATGAGGTCTGCCATGGGAATGGGTCAAATAGATGTGTCAGGAATTTTACAACTTCATTTTCTAGTTTGCATGTTTTAACATGATCATATACAAATGCAGCTGATGTCCATTCTAGAATTCAGCCAGTTAAAATAACATACACTCTAGTCTGGCACAGGAAAATTTATGTAATTTTTTAGGATTAATGTCTCATTTATATGATAGAAGTAATAATATTTATTTCATTAAATCTTTTAAAATCCAATATATGCTTAAATTCTGTCACATAACTATATGTTCAATTAAAAGGTGGTTCTTTTCTTTTTCTTTCTTATGTGGTTTAAAATGTATGGATTTAAACAAACCAATTTTACTGGTCCAGCAGTATAGAATTTCTTCCGTGTGTCCCTGAAGGATACTAAAGTTTAGGTTCCAGGGCTCTGTTTCTTGAATAGCAGTGTACCTTTGGCTTCCTTTCCTGCCAAAACCTTGAACTTGGGAGTGTGGGGCAGGGGGAGGACTTGTGCAGTCTTGCATGAACTTCTACAGTGCCTCCGCAAAACAATGTTTTAATTATGGCCTTTCAGTCTCAACCGCACCTGCCCATTTCACTATCAGAAAGAAAAATCTCTCTTTTCTTCCTTGCTTCACTGTTATACTTTAGAACCATGATTGTTTTGCCGTAATAGATATTGACTAGAGAAGGACAAACCTCAAAGGGTTTGGATTAAGTTCTCTTTCTGATAAACATGATGGGGTTTGAATGCTCCAGGGAATCCTATTCAAACTATCTTATCTTTTGGAGCCAATGAAAATTGAAAGAAAAATTTTTTCTTGCCACTTTCTTTGCTTTGCTACCATCAGAAGTGAACAAACTACAAACACATGTCACTCAAAGTCTTTAGCAGCAATTGTTCTATAAAGTATTCTGAGATCCTAGAAAGATTACATTTGCGTACATACAAAGCATAAATAATAAACTGGTCTTTGGGGTTCTTACACATTTTTTACCCCTATGAACTATCAATGACAGTTTGGTGATGTCTATAGACTTCTTTTCTAAGTAATGTTTTTAAGTGCATAAGTTAAAACACAGGATTTAAACAATTGTATTGAAAAAGGGTTTTCTCTGTGGGCAAATTCATTTTTCTTGGGATGCAGAAAGATCTTTAAAAGTAATATTTGCTGCCTTTTTTATTATACATTACATGATCATTATTCAATAGATGAACAAAATTTGGAAATTATAATAAAATACAAAGAAACATTTAAAAATCACTTACAGCTTCATTTCAAGAAGTATCTTTGAACATTGAGTCAACTCTGGTAGGTGATCAGATTACAAAAGAGAATTGTTTGCTTGTTTTAAATACCCAAAACATAATAAAGGTACAGATGAATAGTGAGCACAGCCATTGAGAACCTTTCAATCGACACCTAGTCCTGGAGTGTTCCAATTGAATGAGACATAGGAGCTCACCTAATCCACAGTACTAAAACTTGTATGAGTATCAAATTCATTTGGGAAGATGTTTAAAAATTTAGATTTTCAGGATGTCCCCTAAGCCTCCCTACTGGGAATCTCTAGAGACAGGGCCAAGGAATCTGTACATTTAAAGGTTGCTTAGAGACTTCTGATTATCAACAAGTCTTGGGAACCACTGTTAATACAACCTCTCCTACCTCATCTCCCCACCAGTCAGTGCAGAAAGTTCTCCAACAAAGTCTTTAAATGCTTTTTTCAAAGCAAATTTGGGTTTGGGAATTCAGCTCACATGGCCCAACACTGGCTGTCTTAAACTGGTAGCGTCACAGCCTGCGACAATAACAGAAAACCCAGTAACACTTTAGGTTCTAAAATTGTGACTTCTGCTAAGTTGTGTCCTTGTCAGAGAGCTCTTTTCTGTTTCCCATGCCTGAGTGCACAGAGGGAAGGAGTGGGCCCTCTGGCCCCAGCATGTGCTGGACAGAATAAGAGATCCCTTTGAAGGGGCATTGGGGTGGGCGATTACTTGGAGTTACTCTCTGGATCTGAATCGTAGGCTTTTTCATCCTTGTGAAGTCTACGTGCTGCGTTTTATTCATTAGCACCTACAAGGGACTAATTGCCATCAGGCATGTAGGTGGAATTCCTGGCAGGGAGCAAGAAATGGAATAGGTTTGATGACAACCAATGATCTGCCAAAGCCCTGTCAGAAGGAGAACAGAGTCTTGCTGTCACTCATCCACCCCTTTAAATTCAAATGAAGATGCTTATGGGTGGGGAGGGAGAAAAGGTTGGCACCTATCCAACTCTGCATTGAAGATACTGTACATTTTTACTGTATATGCAAAAGTCCCTGCTCCTGGTGGTGCTGCTTCTAAAATGAGAGAAAGAAAGAAAATGAAAATGAAAATGTCTTTTAGTCTAGCCTGCTCACTTGCTACTTTGTGTAATGTCAGTGGGTGCAGGTGATTCAGGCATTAACTGACGAACATCAAGGGGTCTACACACCTCCTCTAACTGTCACCATAATTTCCTGTGTATTATTAATATATATCCACAATGTTCAAGGTATCTACACTCCAAAAAAGAGGAAGAAGTCTTGTTATAGAGTACCAACATTGTTGTCATGGGACACTCGGAGGTCATATCATACAAACTGAACCAAGGTCACCTGGCAGGAAAAATTTCAACACACCAGTAAAATCTTAATGATCCAAATTGCAGTTTTGCATGTAACAACAATCATTTCAAGAAATTATACACAAGAAGCATGAGCCACATCCCCCAATAACAGTGGGTAGTAGTAACAGTGGGTGGCAGTACTCATATATTTAAATCAGATCAAGTTATCCCTGATAAATGCCAAACATGTTCCTAACTCTCCCAAGTAATAAACTTTAGTAATTCAAGTAAAACTCAGCCTTTTCCACAGGCAATAGTCACACCTCTCCTTCTTCCTGTAGTCCCTTCTCTTCCTCGCTGCTATTTTCTGCAGCAGGAAGGGAAGACCTGCTATACAGTAAAGTCGAGGAATGACTCAACTACCTCACACTATTTTACTGTAGGAACCTGCAAAAATCTCTGCTCTCAAATATGCATAGCAGAAGGATCGAAAATTATCTATCTTGGGTACAAGTATGGTTGAAGAGAAGAGTTCAATTAGATGACCCCATAAAGCCTTTTGAAGTTCCTAAGTCAGTGATTGCTTACAATTGTACTAAATTACCATGAAATTCTATGTAACATAGTGGGATTTTCAGCAAATATGTTTTCAAGAAACATATATTATTGAATTACTTTGCTATTTAATTCACAAGTAGTTTGTTTTTGCATGCTTGGAATGACTGCATTTCCTTAAGATGACTGCAAATGTTATACTAGTGACATTTGTAGGTGGAATCAAAACAGCATTAATCAGTTTTATTAAAGAGTTTCCTGACTTAGCCTGTGTGTCAGTAACAAAGACACAGTATACTTCCTTAACTATTATGGATAACTAGTCCTTCATGGCTCAACATCTTACCTTAAAACACCTCTCCCTCAAACCAAAGCAATACATCAGTCACAGAGATCCTGTGTGGCATGTGGCAACACTTTACTAGAAGTGGTAATTAATGAGCAAATTTATCCTTATTCTGTTGAATAATGTTCTTATCTGGTCCTAAAATGGTGCCTGTGAACTTAACATTATCTTATATTAATCATTTGAAGTGTATGTTTTTTCAAAAAGGGACATTCATTTATCTGATGATAGTGAACCCATTATTAAAACCACCAGGGTTAATGGAGATGGGAAAAAAATAAATAGGAATTAAGAATGTAGAATTAGGAAAGCAGGGAGTTAGAAGAGGAAAATTGTTTCTCTACATGCCACTTTGTGCCTTGCTATTTGGAAAAGAACACAGCTTCATCTCGATGCATTGTCTGTATGTCAATGTGAAGCAGGAAGGAGATCGAAGGAGAAAATCGCATGTGAATGCAAGAGCAGAGACTAGTGCATAGACAAGATCACACCAAAGTGGCTGCAATTTGGGTTTATCATTGAGGTTGTAGAGAGGAAAGGCAGAAACATGTAGGAATGATCCTTCAAAAACTCTTTGAACTTTCTTTTAATCCATTTCCACTGAGTGGATGAACTATTCTTATTTTCAACCATATGAATGGTGAATTGGGGTTCAATCAGACCTCCCAATCTCACAAGGGTTAGTATAAATTGAAAAGGCCTTGGCAAATGAGTTTTTCCCATATCTGTTTTCAATTGCCTAATCCCATGCTCTTCCCCTTTTATTAATTTCTTCAGGGATTCATTGTAGTTCAGGGCTCACTTTTTCCCATCCGTTACCGGATAATATCCCACTGGAATTCATGCAGTGTCTTGTTTTGAGTTACTCCCCAAATTTCTTTTCCCTCAAAATTCAATTGTTCCCTTCCTTATTCCATTAGGCTTCTGCTTTCTGCTTGACTGAGAGGTGGTGGTGTTGTCATGTGTTTAAATTTGATACAATAATCTCTGATAATGCCTAGTTGCTCTTAAGGCAGATTTTACTAATTCAGGTAAAACAAACAAACCAAAAATGGCCATCAGAAATCACTCAAGGAGGAAATACAATGGGCAGAGATTTAAAGCTTTCAGAATTTATTTTTGGATATGCCTCCAAATATCTCAAAAGCTATAACAGGTCTGTCCTTCCTTGCAGGGTAAGTGAAAAGTGGTCCAAGGAAAGTTAACTCCCTATTCCTGGAATCTTCTGAAACCTGTGAATAATCTGGTACAGCTAATGAAGTATTTCTCGAATATCTGTTCCTAAATACCTTTAGGAGTAGAGTGAAAGTTTTTATGCAAGTTTGGAGTGAGAATGTAACTAATGTTTTTAAAAATAGAATTTCTTTCAAAATTCTATTTCAAACTATATATATACTTATTTATATTTTTAAATTGCTTGGCATTCTAAATAATGTTTTCTTTGTTTTGTGTTTTTAGGAATATTTGAAACCCCAGGAAGATGTATCAAGAGAATCCTGTGACTTTGTATATGTCCTGGTTACCTCAAAAACTTTGTTTACGCCCTAGGTATTTCATAAATTATTACTCCAGAGTTTATGCCATTGTTTTCCATTTGAAAAGTAGGTACTCAAATAAATGTGTAGGTAAATCATGTTTAGACATAAGGCTGAAAATGAAAGCTGAGCCTAGTTTATGAAGAATTTAGATTAATTGAAGTAATGGAATCAGGTTTAGATTTTTATAAACTAATTAAAATAATATTTTTATGTAATATGTGTTTTGAAAAGCAATCTAATTATGCAAAATACTTGGTTATATCAGGAATAAATAGGTTATTTGCTCAACATTTTTCTAATGAAGGTGATGCCTTTTTCCCTCTAAGCATTAAGTTTTTCCTCACTAATTTTTCCTATTTCTTTTGCTTTCACAGATGCGGCCACATCTGATTCAGGGATCTAAAAGCACTCCTTAACTCACGTCCTCAATGCAGTTATGTAGCCTTATGATGGGCAGATGGAAAGGATGATCAACTTCACTTTGAAAGCACAGAAATGCTGGGTGGTTTGCAAAATAGTTTGCCTGGATCAAATTAGTGTCTGTAACAGGAAAGAGATAAATCAGAATTTGGCTTTTGGCCTGCCAATTTTAGTACAATAAATTCTATGAAAAAAAAGTCAATCCTACTAAACTCATTCACATTTGTTAAGGTTACTTCAAAAATCTTTTTTACTTTTTCCCCCTTGGACTAATTGAGCTCCTGTCATTAAGGCTGACCTTATCTCTAGGTCATTGGGAAGGCCCTCTGCCCCCTCTCCCACCTTCAGTGATGCCTGAAATACTTTAAGTAGGAGATCAATCAATCAATTTTGCCTCCACAATATGAGTAACACTTAAACCTAAATTCATACAAAGAAATGAAAATTGAAATCAGATATTTCCTAAGGCAGCAAGTATGGGTTGATAGAAGGAAAGAGAGTACACAGGGGTATTCTAGACCAGAAGGAATACCAGCTGTACCAAATTTCAGATAAAGCAAAAAAAAAATGAGATTATGAATAGCAAAGCTAAATGTTACCTATGCCAGTTATACCCAAGCCTTGTGCTAATGAAACTCTATGACCTACTCAATGACCCCATGATGCAAAACATGCTTCTTATGCTGGCAGCTTGTGCTATTAAAGGTTAAAGACATCAAACTAATAATCAAATATAATCATTCTAATAAAAATTTTTATTTGGTCTCTCTGCAATCAAATTTAATCTCCAACAAATTAGTTTTAAATGCCTAAGAACATCCTTAAGTTTAATCCAGAACAACACAAAGTCTCATAAATGAGAAACATTAACAAAATAATGAGAATTCAAATCAAAAGCATCTTTCAGGATGCAATTGAATATGAAACTGTAAGCCACAAAATCATCTTTTGTGTTTTCTCCAAGTACATTAAAAATAACAGTGGAGAAGGGACATGTACTTACCATACTTACACAAGTATAAAGGGTTAGTTTGATGTTTCTTATAAAGGAGCAAGTAATTTGGATGTAGGGTGACATTAATAACTGTAAATACAATCAGTAAGCAATTAAATGCATTGTACAAGACATTTTCATATCTACAGGGAAGGACAATTTTAAGTTTTATAAAACAAAATGAGTTTACTCTGTCTACTGAAATTCATTTGTGATCTAACAGCCATAACTGATATCCTAGGAAAGAATATAACACCTAGATGTAATAAGGACACTGGTGAGAAGACAGAGCAACGAAAAGGCCAATGGCATATCTGAAGGCATCACTAGTTTGCATTGTCTTGCCATTGAACTTTTTGGAGGGTTATGTACACTTGTGGAGGAAATATGCATCACTTGTATTAGTTTGTGAAAGACTGCCAACTGAATTTCTGTAGTTTTCCTCAGCCATACAAAATCGGGCATCCCAGTACCTATTTATATGTAATGTTTGACAGCTTCTAGCTGTCCCTGTACTTAAGCTGTACCTTTTTAAAAATTTCTGTTCTATCAAGTCAGGGTAGACTTAAAAGAAAGAATAAAGCACTGCACAAATATGGATTAGCTGCAAAATGAAGAAGGTGATAGAAGAGAAAAAGAGAAATAATCTTCCATTACCTTGCTTTTGTTTGTGACATTGAAAATAGATTAAATTCTAAATAAAACAGTCTTTCTAAAATAACTTTACAAACTTTTAAACTAGAATTTAGCTTATTTTCTCAAAATATTCTATGATATAGATATTATACCTAAATTTTCTGACTAAAAATGGGAATGAAATATTAGAAAACATTGGATGAGTATGCCTTTGGTGTTTTTAAATTAGAACCACAGATATTAGATTAGCCACAGAGAATGAGGTGTTGAACATAAATGAATTTTTCACTTATGTGAGTTTGCCACTGTAAATCAGCCCCTCCCTCAAATATTTCTAATGGGAAGTTCCTAAAATATGTTAAAATTACTCTAAACATAATTTAACCTATTTTAATGACTTAGAAAAATTTTGTTTTTAGTATTCTGTTCCTATTCTTTGGTGTTATTGACAAGTAAATGGCTATTGCCCTTCAACTTAATGACCTCATGCTTTTTCTGAGATGCTATAATTATTTTTTATGGTTTTCCTGCATTGTCAAGCTTAATCAGGTGAAGACCAATCTACACTGTCTTCTGACCATACTCTCCTAAAATACACAAATGCTAATCTTCATGAGTTGAGAAACCAGGCCGTCAAACTTTCTGGAAAGGGATTTAAAATATGACTAGATAGATGCTAAGTAGAGCCTTGAAAAATGCACATGGACTTTGTGGTTATTATTGAACACCTTTTTGTTTAATTTAAGATTTGTTGTCATATTCCAAAGATCTGAATTGTTAAATAAGTCACTCATGGATAAGTGACACAACTGAAGAAGTTTTGATATAATAAATAAAAATTTATATTTTGCAAAAATATATCATTTCATTTATGACTTAGGTATAAAAGATTTTATTTTTTAACAAGGATTTGCTGAAAATTACCAAATGAGGAAATCTTATAAGTTTAAAAGTCTCTTTTGTTTTTCTACCAAAACCATTCTTGTCTAGGACTTTAATAATTCTTCAGTCTTTCAGATTCCTAAAGCAAACTAAAGAAAACATAGTATTTGAATTTGTTAATGCTGTTTATTTTCTTGGTATTGTCATTTCATTATGATTACTTGGAGGAGCCAGCAATGCATTTTTTTAAATGAAAGGTAGTTTTTTTGTTTTAGGGAAAAGGGATGACCAAATGTCTGGTATTAATAGAATCTCTGAAGTTGACAAGATGGTGTAATGCCCAGTTTCAAGACACAAAACAAGATGAGAGAATGAATGTGATATGCCTTTTCTTTGTGTGTGTGTGTGTGTGTATGGGTAGTCCCCTGGCTGGTAATCAAACTCAGGTCGCAGCATTGACAGTGCCAGCACTGAAGCCTTAAGCCACTGCACCACCAGGGAACTCCCTGATATTCCTTTTCTAATGGGGTAGGGCTCTGGAAACAGTCCACTTTTCTATTTTGATTATAGATAGGAATTGCAATTTGCCCGAATTACATATGTCTGACTACTTGTATACAGAAGCCCAAAGACAAATACTTATGTAACATTATCTAATCACTTACATTTACATTTGTATAATTGGTCTAAAAGCCATTACTGGGAATAATTGTTTGTATTGTTAGAGGATACTCAGGTACAGATTTTTACATAAAATATCAAAGCTATTATACATCTTAATTTTTAAAATATCCGTAGATGCACAAGGAAACAAAGTTAAAATAAAAGTGTATTATTTATTAGGTAACTAAAATATTGGATATTTTAATTCTTACAAAATAAATTTAGTTCCTAGAGAGAGGATAATTCAATCACTAACATACTTGGTCAAGGTTGCTATGTCATTGGCTTCCTGAGACTTCACTTTATTTAACAAACACTTAAATAGCACTTATTATGTGTATTGGAGATTATTCTAAGCACTATATAAATATTAACTCATTTAATCCTCATAGCAATGCAGGGAAATACATAATATTAATATCTTAATGTTATAGGAAGATCAACTAAACCATGGACAAGTAACTTGTCCAAAATGGGTTTTGAAGTCAGCAGTCTGGCTGTAGACTCTATGCACTTAATCACTAAATTATATTTCATCATTAATTTACGTTCCCTCAGTACCTGGGGCTAAGCCACCGCTGCCAAACATACCTACTATACCAGCCTAGCTGAGTCACAGGAGGAGTCAGGACTCAGTCACATGCTACATTCAGACCAGCCTCTTCATACAACAAAGTAAGCTCTACATTTGAGTCCAGTCCTCAGTCCACATTTTTCTCATTTCATAAGAAGCCCTTTGTCATTCTTTTATGTTGAAAATGGTGAGGCACATGGGAAAACATTAATTTTTTTGTTGATGAATTTCATTTGCATACATGAGTATCATTTAGAAAATATCCAATAATATAAAAACTTAAAATAGCAGGACTTGTGGTTGCAAATCATTTATTCCCTGAAAGTTCCTTGATTCCTATGCAAAGACCCATCCCTTCCCAGCAACCAGTTCTGCATAAAAGTACAAATATTAAGAAGCATACCACTTGACAAGCTACAACATCTGTGTATTAAAGCAATGCATAACAACTTGCCTCCCCTTCCCTTAATTCAGAAAAGCCACTCAAGTGATGCTTCCAATTTATACCTAGAATTAACTGCAAGTTATACATGTATCTATTTCAATCACTCATTCATTCAATAAATAATAGTAAAAAATTTAAACCTGTTTAACTAGATAACTCTTCCCAGCTTAAAATATGCAAGGACAATTAAGAAATATTCTACCTAATAATATCAGAATTATCTCCAGTTCCCACAGCCATTCATTCCTGGGCCATTAGAAAGCAAACTCTGTTTATGTGCTCACAGTTAAGTTATTTGTATCTCTTCTTATAACAGGGCTATCATTTACCAATCCTTAGAGAATTATTTTAGGAGGATAAAATAACAAAAATAATTAATTCAATTGGGGCATTTTGATTTGGAAGTGTTTGCAAGACATAGTCATAAAGAATTAGCTCTAAGGCATCTGGAAATGTTAGTCTTGAACTCACAAAAATGAAGTAGCTTAGGAACACACTCAAAGAGTTTTGAATCATTTTTATGTATTTAAATTGAAAAGTTCATTGGGAAAAGTCAATTTGAGTCCAGATTATGAAGGTCCTTAGATTAATAGCAAGAACTTTCTATTTTATAGGCAAGGCCCATGAAGCATCCCCTCTTTCTTCAAGGAGTCTGTGACTATATCTGTACTTTAGAAAGACATCTGGTCAGATTAAAAGGATGTAAAAAAGAGACTATAGGAATGTCTAAAAAGAGATGGTGTGAGTTTTAGAACCAGAATCATGGAAATAGTAATTGATGTGTAGAAGAGGTAAGAACAAAGAAAGGAATGAAATATTACTTATAATAAAATTGAAACAATCTTTTGGTTTTTATAAGACAAAGTTTTACTGTGTATTTAGTTCACTCTAGATCAAGCTTGTCCAACAAGTGGCCCACAGGGTACACGCAGCCCAGGACAGCTTTGAATATGGCCCAACACAAATGTGTAAACTTTCTTAAAACATTATGAAAATTATGCAAGGACCTTTTTTTCAGTTCATCAGCTATTGTTATTGTTAGGGTATTTTTTCTGTGGCCTGAAACAACATTTCTTCTTCAAATGTAGCCCAGGGAAGCCAAAAGTTTGGACATCCTTGCTTATCCAAGCAGAAGAAAAAAATAGGGCAACCTGTCAGAATGCTGAACTGCATTTGAAGAAACAGCAATTTTTATGAGCATGAAGATGTCTAATGTTTATCTATAAGTGGTTTGCATTGCTGTGATAGTAATATGGTGGATTTTAGATTTGGGGTTGTTTATTTTGTTTGCTTTTCTGTGGAAATAAAGGAAACAGGTTGGGTTTGACACAGGAAGAGCATACTTGGTTTAGCAATTACAATCCATAATTCAAAATGAATTAGCACAGTCCAAGCTCCCTCTGCATGTGGTTTAGGGTCTCAGTCACTTTCATCCTGCATCTCAAAGGACAGGTTTCCTTGGAATAATTGGGTTATTTGTATGTTGAGGCAGCAGATCTAAGTGTGCTTTTGGCTTGAGCAAGAAGGAGAAAAGCATACTCTCTCACAGTGTCACGAAGTTCTCCAGCTAAACTTACCAAGCTGACTACATAAACATCAGCTAGAGAGAATGTAAACCTGACTATAGACATTAAGCCTTTGACAAAACATACATTTTAATGTCCAAACACTGGCTGGTGTCAGTCCCATAAGAAACCATTGTTCCCTTCTACTAATCTTCAGGCTGTAGGTGCAGCACTGCTAAGATACCAGGTGACCTCAAGTCAAACACACTATTCAGTAAGAAGAATATAGTGGTAAATAGCACATAGCCCCCACATCTGAATGGTGCAAGACACACCAGAGAACAAACCGACACTTTAGAGGGTCACTGTTTATTTCCTTTTACCCTCCCAATACCTCCCTTTCCACCTACGGCATTCAAAAGATGAAGCGTTTGACTACTGAAATTTCAGACACCAGACCACAAAGGGGGATGTCTTTGCAGAAGATTTACATGTGTTAAAGTTAGCATTGTCTTGGAAGAAAAAGGGAATGCAGCATTCCCTAGCTTTATTAGTATGTTAACTTATGTAATTCTCTTAACAACGATATAAAGATGGTATTATTGTCACCTAATCAATGAAGAAATAGGAGCACAGAAGTTTATACAACTAGTCAGAATTCAAACTCTTCTCTATCGGATTCCAAATTTTTCTCTTATTCCATTATGTCAAATGTGATCCCCCAAGGTGGGATTATTATTATATATGTACTCATTGTCAAAAACAGCATGTGCATTGTAACACTTGACCTGAATGATATATACATACATATATGAGGGCTTTCCGGAAAGAATACAGCCATAAATACCTCTATTTTTTATATTACATGGCTGGATACTTTATGGACAGTCCTCATCTATTACAGTTATACATGAGCACACATATACACCTATAAAGCATACTAATCATTCAGCAAATTCTAATTAAAACCACAATGAGATATTACTATACCCATAGAATAGCAAAGAAAAAACAAATAAGCAACCAAAGAGAACCTGATGTATCAAGTACTGGTGAACGTTTGTAATGCTCATACCTTGTTGGTGGGAATACGACAATGGTTCAGCCACATTGGAAAAGTCTGGCAGTCTATTATAATGTTAAGTATAAAATTATACAACCCACCAACCCCACCTTTGATATTTTATATAAGGTAAATGAAATAATTTGTCCACACGAAAACCTGTATATGAATGTGTATAGTAGCTTTGTTCATAACAAGCAAAAACTAGAAATAACTCAAAAGTCCACCAATTAATGAGTAAATAAACAAATTGTATACATTTATTCAATAATGTACACAATGATACTCAAAAGTAACAAGAAACAAACTACTGATACACGTAAAAACATGGAGAAATTTCAAAAGCATTATGCTAAATTAAAAAAAGCCAGACACAAAACGCTATACATGTAAAATTCATTTATAGAACTTTCAAGAAATGCCAGAACTATTGGGGCAGAAATCAGATAAGTGGTTGCTAGGGATTAGGGTGAGTGAAATGAATTGAATACAAAGGAACACAAGAATATTTTTTGGAGTGATAGAAATAATTTATACCTTGATTTTAGTGGTGGCTGCATGGCTGTCCATGTGTGTAAAAACTTGTACTATTTCCTATGAAGAATGGATTTAGCTTTATATAAGGTATACCTTATTTAAAAATGCAAAAAACTATAAAGTTAGCAAGTTAACCTCAATAATCTTCATTTTATTAACACATACCCACAGATACCCTCACATGCACAATGGTGTTTCTAGAAAAATGTATTTTAATACAAAAGTGAATGTTTATGTTTTAATCTCTTTAAGCTATTACTGTTTTGCCCATTTTACAAATCACACCCACAAGGCACCATTTTTTAAGGAAGATTTTGTAATGAGTAAGTGTACCAGAAAACAATAAGATAGTAATTTGTTCCATCTACCATCACTTTGTTACAGATGTAGACAAAGCATCTGAGTGTGAAAGAATTTGAGCCTGTTAAAATGATTAATGGACACCCAGATGGGGAAGTCCTGAGGAACTAAAAGCTTCATCTGAAATTCAGTGGAAAACTATTGTCTTAGAGTCATGTGAAATGCTATAAAAGTTAAAACTTAGTTAACTAAGTCCTACTACCCTCCAGCACCACTTGACAACCTTGTGGGGTCTGAGAGAGGAAGGCTGAGAACAGAGATTTATGCCACAAATTAAGTTCCTAAAATCCCAGTGGAATATTTTGTTCTCTCCTTGTCCACATGTAACTGCACTGCCAACTGTAACTGCAAGAAAATATTCTAAAAATGAGGTTGAATGGAGTCCAGGACAGGGCACATTTAATTGAAAAAAACACAACTTTGTAAAATAAAAATAAAAATTTAAGAGCTATTTTGCAATTCCTTAAAGCTTGCCTCATGTTCCGATGTCTAAAGATGCTTGGGGCCATCATTTAAATTATTTTTCTCAAACAGTGGAATGTACTTTTTAAATTACTGAAGATGTCCAAAGCTAGCCGTGTTTTTCATCTATGAAAAATGAAAGACTTTTTCTGAGAATTTCTACTTGCCCTACTTATTATTCATTTTCTAATTTTGTTAAGACCTTTCAGGGTAGGGGCATAAATAACATAAACAATGACACTGAGGAAACTTAAAATGAAGAACAGGACACAACCAGAAATTTTGTTCCAAATGTGTCTTAACAGAACCACATATATTATTAAATATTATTGAACAGTTCATGCATTTTCAATTCACTATAACGTTTTTGTCTGAGCTCATAAATTGTTCAGCAAAGTCAAGTAAGTTAGTAAGAAGAAACACTTTGAGAACATCTGAAAAGGAAGAATGACGAACAGTAAATAAACAAATGGAGCAGGTATATCACAAACTTCTATGCATTTAGGAAGTTTATGTTAATATGAACAGGGAATTCTCTCTAATCCCAAGGAGGCAGGAATTCAAAATACTAGGCTTTCCTGGAATATTTACGTAGCTTCTTATCACCTAACTAAAGCTAAGTCCTAACCACACCAAATAATTGTTCCATTAAAAAATGTGGTTCTAGTAGTTCTAGTAGATAAATCATTCAGATAGATGCGCACACACTTATTTACCTCTTGGCTACACATATACAAAACAAACAAACAAAAAAGCTAAACAAAATACAGAGAAAGCAGAATAGGTATGACAAGAAATTTCTACTATAGTTGGTCCCCTTAGTAAATACTATAGGGTAAATTCATGGAAATGGCTGTAAGAGTCAAACGACCTGGACATATACTACAGAAAGATCAGTATTTCCTTTGGGATGTAAGTGAAGAGGTTTAGAGAGCACTGGAAAAGCAACTTTTCTTAGACTCAGTCTACTGTTTTCTTTTTTCTTTTCTTTTTTTTTTTTTTGCCTATAACCTTCCTTAAACTTGAAGCTAACTCTTTTATTTTTAATTGTCTTTATTTCTTCTCCAATTTCTTATATCCATAATTCAAGATGTAGATTGGTGTGTTATGACCAGGAAGAGTCAGGTGCTTTTAAGATACATCATACTTAGTGTTTTCTAAAAGATCTTTGGAAGAGGATAAATGTATGTGCAGAGGTGTTTGGGCGATGGCCAAGATATCCCCATAGTTGGAGTGGACCTTTTGTCACTGCTGCTCAATCAGACACTGTCCCACAATGGCAGATTACATCTGCCTGAAGATATAATTTTGATGTTATCCAAGTGCTCCCAGAAGAAACCAGAAATACAGAAAATGGTTCTTCCACAGCCCCATAAGCCAGAGCATGATGTGGATCACCACCTCTCCCAAGGTTCCAAGCGGTTTGCTTTTGGCATCACTGATGACAGCTTCCAGATCCCCATAGCTACAACCACCAGGGACTCAATGACCAGCATAGTGGGGGACAACCCAGGCCCACAAGTCCCTTAGGCTTCAAGAACTCATTCAGTAGCAATCAACCAAGGTGCTGCTCCCACTTTGGTCACCAACCTGGGGAGGCTGTCTTGAAATGCCAGTGGATTCCACCTGGTGCTGCGGCTTGGACATGAGGCCTCCACTCACATCAGGATGAAACCCATTCCTCTTGAGCTCTCAGGGCTGCTGAGTAGAGTCCTGCTTCCCATCGACCCCTTGCTCATGCCCTTGTCTGTGCCTTCTATGTGTTACCAGCTGTCCTATAGGAGGGCCCCAAGCCCTGGAAATGAAGGCCGAGCTCCCTGGAACCATGAAAGAAGCAAAGTAGAGGTTGATCTTTCCCTGCTCTGCCTAAGTCTGCTTGTTTGGCCTCCCCCTGTGGTTGCTGCAGTTTTTTCTTGGACTCTGGATTACCCTGATTTAAACAGAATCTTAACTTAGTGTCAATGAGAATAACTGAATGTTTCAAGGTGACACAGATAGTTCATAATCTAAACTAGGACAAAGATAAAATTTTGCTGTTCTCCTATCACACATAGGAGAAACAAGCTCTCCTGTCCAGGATCAAATGCAGTACCAGTCCATTCATGGTAATCTCATCCCGTTACCCCGACTCAACAAAGCAGCTCAGACTGTGAGTGAGAGGACAGTGTGTTCCATTGACAATCTTTACTTTAAATATTGCTTTTAAATTGTTTGTGCTTTACCTAAAAATGAATGCAAAACAAAACTGGTAACCCCTGGTCAACAACACCCAGCCTCTGTAGAATAATCATGCCATCAAGAAAAATCCTAATATGCTTGATTTTTTTCCCTCCCATCTTTGCCTCAATAATTGTTAAATCACAATTATTATGCAAAGAATATAATTTTACTTAGGTTAAAGAAAGTAAAAATTTAATTTTTTTATTCCCGCAAAAGGAAGAAATTTATTTCTCTGGAGATGGCAATAATATGAATGTATTTTATAAGACAGTATGTCTTAACTTTGAAAGAAATTGTACATTTTGGGTGGTAAAGTTTTCTCCTCAGTGCAGGCTCCTTTTAGGTAAATTCTGATGTGTAGTTTCCTTACTTCTGCTTGAATACCAAATGCTGATTGGAAGGGAGTGGTGTCAGAGTTGCTGAGTCCAATTTGATGGGGCCTGAAGATAGAATGATAATTGTCAAGGAGAGACTAAATTGTAGCTGGGAAGAAAAAAAGCAAAAAATAACTCCTCCCTACACCTGCCCACTAAACTGTGCTTCACATATGAAGACCAAGCAAAGCCTGAAATGATCATTAAGAGCAAAAGTAGAAAGGGTGAGTAACTAAGAATCAGAATGTCTCTTTTTAGTGTAGCACCTGGCCTGTTTTTGAAAAGATGTAAAAGAGCTTTGGAATGATGTGGAACTGAAGACTAAAGTGAGAATGCACACTAACTATCTCAAGACATCAGATTTTTTTGATAGATCTGACACCTATATTGCTGATGTATAAATCTTTAATCTCCTTCCTTAGCATATTCATCTTTTTGTCTGGTTTCTTCCATTTGATACACTGCAGAATAAATATATTCTCTTAACATGTGAATATTTCACATATCAAGGTCAGCTAGTGTCTCTCCTTTTCGTATTCTTCAATAAAAACCAGTTTCATCAAACATTTCAATTACAAAATAATCTAAAGTGTTTACCATTCTACCTGTCCTTTTTCAGTTTATGAAAGATGCATGGAAAACACAACCCAAAGCTTTCACAAAGCACCTTAGATTATATTTGAAAAATGTGAGTTCTAGGAGTTCGATTATACAGACAGTAAATTAATATTAACATTTAATGTGTCTGTGATTATGTTCACTTTCTTAACAACTGTACCATATTATTAGTTCATATCAACTTGAAGAGAACATATGTGTAGCATATGTAGTGATTACCTAAACAGATCAAGCATGTCTTAAATTAGAAATTCGTGGAGGAACGTGAATTACAACCTAAGATGCAGAATGGGACATTACAGAGGTGCTATAGCTAGATAGTTCCTGAGCAGTGTACATAACTTCAGCTGAGCTTTTCAGGACTCATACAAGTCCTCAGTTTGAAGTGAAAATATACTTTAAAAACTGGGCAGAATAGGAGAATATTAAGATGGTTACTTCAGAAAATATCTGGTTTGTCTAAATATTTTGATCTCCTTGATTCTTTTGACCAAAGTCAAAAATAAATGGATTTAAACCTAGGCAGTTTGACTATATACCCTATAATCTTAGTTTGGTTAAAGTATTTCATTGTTTTTTTTTTTTTTATGTGGGTAATTCCCTGGCTGGGAATCGAACCCAGGCCGCAGTGTTGACAGCCCCAAAGCTTTAGCCACTACACCACCAGGGAACTCCCGGTATTTCATTGTTTTATCATTCAGTTCCTTCATTTGTAGAACAGAAACAATGCACTTACCTCACAGGGTTGTTGTGAACATTGAAGTTAAGTGTTGCACATAGACTCATAGAACAGTGCATGGCACAGAATAAACACTCACCATTGAGTGTCTTTGCTTTCCTCTGTTTTGTCATCGATTATGTGCAGCTCTGAGAACTACAGTCCTGATGTTTTAATGAAATCAATTGAAATCCTCACTTGTTTTCTCTGTTTATGTATCATAATAATCCATACATTCATCAATGAGTAGGGTAGCTACTGCCTAGAACACCTGTCCTGCCTGTTCATGAACATGTTTTCTTAAAGACTGAGATCTCTGGTAAGTCACAGCCTGGTTGTTATTAGCTTAAAAGAGTGAGAGACTTGAGAACAAAGTGTTTTGTTTACCTCTGTATCTCGGTGCCTCACAATGGCATCTGAAATAAATGATGATTATAGGAAATAATGGCTAGATTGAAAATATATTATCATGATAATAATAGTAACATTTAGGGTTTACCTTTATATCTTAGCTTTATAATATCATCTTTCTGATAAACTGAAAGCACTGTATAAATATTGTCAACTATATGATACTATACTTGTTTCACGTGGTTTTGAATTGGGAAATTAATCCTATTTAACACAAACAAAAGACACTTATTAAATGCCAGTAGGTACTAGGCTTGTTGCCCAGTGTATAGGAATTATAGGATAAGGAAAGACACAGTTCCAGCTCTCTTTTCCCTCTCCTATGTACAGCTGGGATTTCATTTCTTAAGTACATTTTTCCCTATATGGTCTCGTGGCACCACTCTCATTCTCCATGTTGCCTCCATGCACAGTGAGAATGATTACCTAGTCACTTACACAAGTTTGTTCACATTTGATTGAAAAACTCACCAAGACTTTTCTTAACTTGAATAACAATAGCCTGTTACCAATGTTTGCTATGTAATTTTAATTTGAAAGTCTGTATACCTCACTGAAAAAGATACAAAAAATAAGGATTAAATCCTATTGTCTTTCTTCAAATTGTGTGACATTATAAAACCTTCCCTGAACAATAAGGCTATTCATTCTTTGTTCACTTTCTTATACTAATAATATGTGCAAAAATCTTATTTATATATTTATTTGGTTGTGTTTAGCAGTTGTATAAATGAGTTTACCCTGAGCTTTTCTTGGTATTATCCTTAGAGCCATGTGGCACTCTTTAGCTTTCTTTTATGGTTAAATACATATGTTGTTTTAAAATCTGAGTTTATAAGTAAATTTTTGTCCCAGAAACCACATGCTTTAAGTGATCTTTTTACTTTCTTCTCACCCAAATGAAACAAAGATTTATTTTTCAAGGTTTTCCTCATTTTCTAATCACCAGCCACTGTTGGACAGTATGGTGATCCAATAAATCATGCACTTTGAAAGCAGAGTTTCCATTCTAACTCCCTGAATTAATAATCACTTCCTTTCACACACTTATTAAGGTATCTGAATATTTATTTTCTTATCTGAAACCTAGGGCTAATAAAATCTCCTTCAATGGATTTTAGGAAGACTCAATGAGATGATGGCTACAGAATGCTTAGGAAGAGTTAGATGAATGTTAGCTCATCTATCTTATTTAGTTGACTGGATTCAAGGCCATAACCATTCCCCTATAAATTCTTCTAGATTTTCAGTTATAAAAGATTCTGGGTACATCAAGAGTACATCAATTGTCCAACATTTAGAAGAAAGACACTGCCAACAGAAAACTAATTTCAATTTTAAAAGGATTTTGCTGAAATATAAGGGGAATTCAAATATGAGAGAAATAAAGTTCCTGATACTTAGCCTGATGACTATAGTTGTAATCTATGTCAAGAAAGCATCAGTTCTTTTTTCTCTTTCTCTGAGAAGTCTGTGGTATCCCTTAAAAACATAATTTATTTTTTTCTCTTCTCTTATTTGTCAATATCTTTTTAACATACTGTTTAACATACCAATGTACTTCTAATGCACAGTGCACTTTGTACATTAGATGTCTTTGCTACTTTGTACATCAGATAACTTTATCTGCACTGTTGTCATATAGCCCTAAAACTCATCCCACCAAACCTCAATGATAGCCATGATTTGAATCTTACTTATGTAAAATTTACTATATTAATCAAATGCCAAATGGTGAATGGTTTATGTCAAAACCCAAGAGGAAAATTTAGACTCTGTGGGATTATACAAATGAATGAAACAGGAGTAAAAATTTATCAATAACCACTAGGAAAAATTAAGTATGAAACATCATAGTAGATTAAAAACTTAATAAAAAGGTATTGAATAGTATAATTGATAACAGCCAAATAATAAATATGATCTGCAAAACTAGAGAAATAAATTAAAAAAAGAAAGGAGAAAAAGTTGGAAATTTTAAAATAAAATTTAAGACGTATAAAGGATAAAGTTAGAATAGTCAGCATTCATATAATACAAGGCTTAACATAAGAGATAAAAATAAGTAGAGGAAATAAAGGAATTGTCAAACCCATTATAGAAGTTTTACCATAATTTAAGAAAAGTGAGATGCTTCAGATTAAAAAAATAATAGAAACAACAAAGTCAAGATCTTTTAAAATGAAGTTTAGGAACATCAAAAACAAAAATAAAAAAATACAAAAAAAGTAAGTAAAGTTATAGAGTAGGGTAATAACATAATGTTTTTATTTAATATATAGGAAAATTTATATCCAACAAACACTGGTTCCATATTATTTCAGAAGACATATGTAACACCTTCCCCCACATACATATACTCTGTGACAGATTGCAAAGAATTAATATCATACAGACTGCTTTTAAGGCAATAAAATAAACATACATAATAAAGTAATCACTTAAGAACTAAAAATTATGTTATTTAATAAAACTTATGTTGATGAAATCATTAAAAAAGAAAAAATTTTTAGAACTTAGTGGAAAAGAAAGCATGTCAACACTTCACAAATGCAGCTACAGAAGCACATAAAGAAAAATTAAAAACATTATGTACATTTCTCAAAAAAGAAAAAAATTAGAAAGTAAATGAATAAAGCTTTCAATGCAATTTGAGGAAAAGTTCCACAATAAACTCAAGATATAAGAAAAAAATATTAAAGATAAGAGAAATCAATGACAGAGAATGAAAACAATAGGGAAACTTAAAGAAAAATCTAATTGTTTTTTTTAAAGATAAATAAGATGGAAAATTCTGGCATTGAAGAAAGGTAGAAGTCAGAATTAAGTAAGAAAAGTATTTTTACAGTAGTTATAAAATAAAATTTTTCTATAGACTCCTCCCGAGATGGCAGCTTAAGTGGACACTGAGCTCACTCTCTCCTAAGAACACATTGAATGTGCACACATATAAAGGGTCTGGCACAAACAACACCCATCTTTTATGAGCTGGTAATTTATACCAAATCTTTTATTACAAAATCATAAGCATGTAATTCTGTAACATAACACCTCCACACTCAATCATACTTTAGATGACATTTTAGGTGAAATGCTCAAATTTCTGTCCATCTCATACAAGACATTCATGTACAGTGTCCAGTGTTACTTCTTCTGGGTCCTGTATTTAGTAATTCCTCCTGAAAGATAGCTATGAGTCAATTATAGAAAACCTGTACAACAAGAGAGAGACAGAGAGAGAGAGAGACAGAGAGAGAGAGACAGAGAGAGAGAGACTGACTATAGAGAGAAAGTTGTGGAACTGTGAGAGCTCTCTAGGAGCTGAGGGAACAACCTAGGACAAGGGGAATTAGTGAGCATTATTGTTTATGTTTCCCCTACATATGGATAGCAGGCAAGAGCTCCATCAAAGTTCTCTGACTGAACTAAAGTGTGCTGTAACATGTCCCTAGCCACCTCACCTGGAGCTACACATAGATCCAGCAGAAACAGGTGAACAATATACCATGCATTACAAGAGGCTATTGTACTTAGTGATGGATCATCTCTAAAATAACATCAGGCACTCCAATATTCACATTACAGAGATTCCAAAGGAAGAATAGAAAGAAAAAGACAGAAAGAATATTTGAAGAAAAATGGCTGAAAAATTTTTTAATCTAGCAAAGGAAACAGATATCCAGGTCCAGGAATCACAGAGATCCAAACAAGATAAAGCCAAAAGACTCACACCAAGACATACAGTAATTAAAATGGTAAAAGTTAAGGATAAAGATACAATACTGAAGGCAGAAAGAATAAAACAGCAAGTCATATACAAAGGAAGCTTCAAATGGCTACAAGCTGATTTCTCAGGAGCAATTTTATAGGACAGAAGGGAGTCAGGAAATATTTAAACTACTGAAGATAAGGAATATACAACCTAGAAATCTGTATCTGGCAAGGTTATAGAAGAGATAAAAAGTTCCCCAGACAAGCAAAAATTAAAAAGTTTACAACCACTAAACTTGCCTTACAAGAAATGTGAAAGGGGCATCCCTGGTGGTGTTTTGGCTAGGCTTCAGCGCTCTCAATGCCACGACCTGGGCTTCATTCCCAGACAAGGAACTACTCGTCCCCCCAAAAAATAAAGAAATGTTAAAACAAACTTGTTCAACCTGTGGCCCATGGGTTGCATGTGGTCCCCAGGATGGCTTTGAATGCTGTTCAACACAAATTCATAAACTTTCTTTTTGTGACCTATTTTTTTAACTCACCATCTATCATCAGTGTTAGTGTATTTTACGTGTGATCCAAAATAATTCTTCTTCCAATGTGGCCCAGGGAGGCCAAAAGGTTGAACACGCCTGTGTTAAAGGGTCTTCTTTATGGAGAAAAGGAAAGGCTGTGAACAGAATTAAGAAAACACAAGAAAGAAAAAAAATTTCACTGGAAAATTCAAATATACAATAACCACAGTGAATCAATCACTTCCAAACCCAATATAAATATTAAAAGAATAGTAGCAAAATTAGTCATAACTGCAATAAATAATCTGGGAATGCATAAAACAGAAAGATATAAAAAATGACATAAAAAAACAAAGAATAGAGGTGGAAGTAAAAACTTACTGATTGTAGAATATTATTGAACTTAAATACCTATCAATTTAAAAGACACTGTTGTAGATAGAGATGCACATATGAGTGTATAGACCTCATGGTAATCCTGAACAAAAAAATACAAATATAAATAAAAAATGAAGAAAAAAATCCAATTAAAACACAAAAGAAAACTAACAAATAAAAAAGAAAAACATCAAGAGAAGAAGAAAATAATGGAGAAAAACAATAAAAATTACAAGAAAAATTAATTAACAAAATAGCCATAAGCACATGCCTAACAATAATTACTTTAAAATTAAATAAATTAAATGCTCCAGTGAAAAAAAATAAGGTGGAAGAATGGATTTTAAAAATGACCCATTTATATGCTGCTTACAAAAGACTCAGTTTAGATCAAAAGACACATAGACTGAAAGTGAAAGATGGGAAAATACAGTCTATGCAAATTAAAATGAACAGAAAATTGGGGTAACAATACTCGTATCAAGCAAAATAGACTTTAAGACATGGAATGTAAAAAGAGATAAAGAAAGATATTAATTTTAAAGAGTCAATCCAAGAAGATGAAATAACAATGGAAAAATATTTATCCACTCAAATAAGATCAATTAAGTATATAAAGCAAAATTAATGGACACAAATACAAAAATTAACAGTAATATGATTACTTTAATTTTTCACTTATCCCAAAAGATAGATCATCCAGATAAAAAATTAATAAAGACATATGGCCTTAGATTAAACTTCAGACCAGTATGACTTGAAAGACATTTATGGAGTATTTCATCCAAAAACTGCAGATTACACATTTTCTTTAAGTGTATATGAATCATTTTCCAAGATAAATCATATACTAGGCCATGAAACAAACATCAATAAATTAAGGAAGATTGAAATTATATCAAACATATTTTCTAGCCATGCCATAAACTAGAAATCAGCTACAGGAAGAAATTAGAAAGTAAAAACACAGTAATACATGGAGATTAAACAACAAGCTTAAAAACAACAAATGATACAAAGAGAAAAATCAAACAAAATTAAAAATTACCTGAAGACAAATGAAGGTAAAAACATTATCTTGCAAAATTTGTGAGATCCAGAAAAAGTAGTTGTAACAGGGAAGTTTATAGCTCTACAGGCCTACCTCAAAAAACAGAAAACAATACCAAATAAACTATCTAAATTCTAAAGAAACTAGAAAAAAAGTAAGTAGAAGGAAGGCAATAATAAGCCTCATAGCAGAAATAAACAAAATCAAAAATGGGAAAATAACAGAAAAGATTAATGAAATGAAGCACTGGTTCTTTGAAAGGATAGGTCAAATTGACAAATCTCTAGCAAGACTCTTCAAATAAAAAAGAGAGAGGGTCTGAATAAATAAAATTATAAATGAAAGAAAAGTGACAACCAACATTACGGAAACACAAAGTACTATAAGAAAATACTACAAACCATTATGTGGCAACAAATTGGACAATCTAAAAGAAATGGATGAATTTCTAGAAGCGTACAACCTTCCAAGACGAAACCAGGAAAAAATAGAGAACCTAAACAGACCAGTAACTATTAACAAAGTTGAAGCACTATTAAGAAAACTCTCAATAAATAAAAGCTTAGGACCAAAGGGCTTCAGAGGTAAATTCTACCAAACATTAAAAGGAAAAATAGTGCCTATACTTTCCAAACTACTCAAAATAATTGAAGAAGAAGAAACACCTCCAAACTCATTCTACGAGGCTAGCTAGCATTACCCCGGACCAAAACCAGACAAAGATACTACAAAAGAAAGAATCACAGACCAGTATCCCTGATGAACATAGGTGCCAAAATTCTCAACAAAATATTAGCAAACATAATTCAACAGCACATTAAAAGATTCATAAACCATATTCAAGTGGAATTTATACCAGAGATTCAAAGGTGGTTCAACATTTGTAAAACAATTAATGTGATTCATCACATCAGTAAAACTAAGGATAAGAAACATATGATCATATCAATATGTACAGAAAAAGCATTTGAAAAAATTCAACATCCATTTATAATAAAAATTCTCAATGAAGTGGGTATAGAAGGAGGTTACCTCAATTTGATAAAGGCTGTGTATGATAATCCAACAGCTACCATTATACTCAATGGTGAAAAGCTAAAATTTTTTCTCTGAGATCAGGAGTTGGACAAGAATTTTCACTCTCAACACTATTATTTAATATAGTATAGGAAGCCCTAGCCACAGCAATCAGACAAGAAAAAGATAAAAAGCATTCATAGTGGAAGTAAAACTGTCACTATTTGCAGATGACATGATATTATCTATAGAAAACCCTAAAGAATCCACCAAATAATTTATAAAACTAATAAAAAAATTGAGAAAAGTAGCAGGATGCAAAAGTAATATGCAGAAATCTATCACTTTCCTATATACTGATAACAAACAACCAGAAGGAGAAATTAAGAAAACAATACCATTTATAATTGCATAATTTATACCAAGGAGTAAATTTAACCAAAGAACTAAAAGACTTGTATTTTGAAAACTATAAGACATTGAAGAAAGAAACTGAAGAGGAGAAAAACAAATGGAACAATACCATGTTCATGGATTGAAAAGATTCATAATAAAATAACTATATTACCAAGAGAAATCTTTATTAAAATATCAATGACATTCTTCTCAGAAATAGAACAAATAATCTTAAAAATTATATGAAACCACCAATGACTATGAATAGTCAAAACAATCTTGAGAAAGAGGAACAAAGTTGAAGATATCATGCTCTTTGACTTCAAATTATACTACAAAGCTATGATAATTTTGAAAGGATGGTACTGGAACAAAAACAGACACATACTCATAGATCAACATAACAGAATAAAGAACCAGAAATAAACTTTTGTGGTTAACTAATTAATAACAAAGTAGACAAGAATATACATTGGAATAATGACAGTCTCTTCAACAAGTTGTTTAGGGAAAATGACAGATACATATCAAAAACTGAAACTGGACTACTGTCTTACACCATATACAAAAATTAAATTAAAATAGATTAAAGACTTAAACGTAAGACCTGAAACCATCAACTTCTAGAACAGTGACATCCAACCTTTTGGCTTCCCTGGGCTACTTTAGAAGAAGAATTGTCATGGGTCACACGTAAAATACACTAACACACATGGTAACTGATGAGCTTAAAAAAAAAAGGTCACAAAAGTATCTTATAATGTTTTAAACATTTGTGTTGGGTTGTATTCAGTCATCTTGAGCCTCAGGTTGGATATACCTGTTCTAGAAAAAAACATAGGTAATTTGACATCAGTCTAATCAACGTATTTTTGGATATTTCCCTCGAGCAAGGGAAACAAAAGCAAATATAAACAAATGAAACTTCATCAAACTAAAAAGCTTCTGCACAATAAAGAAAACCATCAACAGAACAAAAAGAAAAACTACTTAATGAAGAACATATTTGCAAATGATATATTTGATAAGGTGTTGTTATCAAAAATATGTGAGAAACTTATACAAAACTCAGTAACAAAATATAAAGAATCCAATAAAAAATGAAGAGAGGACATTAAAAGACATTTCTCCAAAGAAGATATACAGAAGGCTAATAGACATATTAAAAAAATGCTCAACATCACTAATAGTAAGGCAAATGCAAATCAAAATCACAGTGAGATACCACCTCATACCAGTCGAATGGTTACTATAAAACATTAAATAAATAATGTTTTGGCAATGATGTAGAGAAAAGAAAAATCCTTGTGCACTGTTGGTGGGACTGAAAATTGGTGTTAGCAACTATGGAAAACGGTATGATGACTCCTGAAAGAACTAAAAATAGATCTACCATATGACCCAGCAATTCTATTTCTTGGTCTCTATCCAAAAAATACAAAAATACTAATTCAAAAATATTTATGCACACATATGTTCATTGTAGCATTATTTTGGTAGTCAAGTTATGGAAACAACTTAGGTGTCCATCTGTAAATGGAAGGATAAAGAAGATATGGCATATATATAGTTTATATGCATACTGTCTGGAAAAAATCCAGCCAAAAATGCCTCTACTTTTCATATTACATGACTGGAGATTTTTTAGACAGCCCTCCAGGCCTGTCCAACCTGCAGCCCTAAACAGCTTTGAATGTGACCCAACACAAAATCTTAAGACATTATGACCCCCGTTTTTTTCCTTAGTTCACCAGCTATTGTTAATGTTAGTGAATTTTATTTGCGGTACAAGACAATTTTTTTTTCAATGTGGCCCAGGAAAGCCAAAATATATGTGAGCAAAGTCCGGAAAGTCTCCAGCCATGCAATATGAAAATTAGAGGCATTTATGGGTGAATTTTTTTCTGAATACACACACACACACACACACACACACACACATATATACATTATATATATATACACACACACACATACATACATGAGGTGAACTCATCCTAAAAAAAGTGTTACAGACCATATACGAAAATATCTCTATGGTCACTTTTGAACTACTCCCCTTGGGAAGCTATGCACCCACAGCAGCACCTAGTTCACCCTTCAAAGCAATTTTGGAACTCAATTTCTGAAATGGCCATCACAGCTATCACGGTATTACCTTGATGTCCTGAGTGTCATCAAAATGTATTCCTTTCAATATTTCCTTTACCTTTGGGTAAAGAAAAGAGTTATTGGGGGCCAGATCAGGGGAGTAGGGAGGGTATTCCAATACAGTTATTTGTGTACTGGCTAAAAACTCCCTTACAGACAGTGCCTTGTGAGCTGGTGCATTGTCATCATGCAAAAGCCATGAGTTGTTGGCAAAAAGTTTAGGTTGTTTTCCTAAACTTAAGTTTTTCACATAGCCTTTTGAGCACTTCCAAATAGTAAACTTGGTTGACTGTCTAGTAGGTACAAGCTCATAATGAACAATTCGTCTGATACAAAAAAAAGTTAAAAACATTATTTTGACTCTTGATTTAGACTGATGGGACCATTTTGGTCACGGAGAATTGGTTGACTTTCTTTGTGCACTTTGATCCTTGTTTCATGGTTATGTTGGTACACTCATGTTTCATTACCAGTGATAACATGGTCCGAAACATCATATTGCCTTGCCAAAAAGTCTTGGCGTACTTTGACTCTCCTTTGCTTTTGTTCATTGGTAAGCTATTTTGAGACCATTTTTGCACACACCCTTGTTATGCCAAGATTTTCAGTTAAGATTTTACTGTTTCTCTTTTTATGTTTAATTGGTCTGCTATGTTTCTCACAGTCAGCTGACAATTAGATAAAAAACATTGAAAATTTGACAAATTTTTGCAATGATTTTGTTAGTTGTGTTCATTGTTGACTGTCCTGACCTCTCTTCATCAGTGACACTTTCTCTCCCTTCAGAAAAATGGTTAATTCATTTGTACATTGCCATTTTCTTCATGGCATTATTTCCATAAACTTGGGCTAACATGTTTCTGATTTCACTTCCTTCTTGCCAAGTTTAACAAGAAATTTAATGTTTGCTCATGGCTTGAATTCAAGTTCCTACATTCTTGGGAATGCACATGAAAACATGCAACAACAATAATGATTGTTACTCAGCAAGATACTGCCACACTTTGATGTGAACACAGTTGTGAGACACAGATACACCAAGCTTATGAAACCTTATTGGGTTCTTTGTACTGCCCACATAAGTGCATAGTGGCAAGTTTGCAAACTTAATTGTCAGTCCTTGTATATAATACGTAAAATGGAATATTATGCAGTAATAAAAAATGATGGTGTAGCGGCTTAAGGCTTCGGCGCTGGCGCTGTCAGCGCTGCAGCCTGGGTTCGATTCCCAGTCAGGGAGCTGCCCACATACCAAAAAGCAAAAAAAAAAAAAAAAATGAAATCTTGGCATTTATGACAACATAGACGGACCTAGTGGGTATTATGCTAAGTGAAATGAGTCAGACAGAGAAAGACAAATGCAGACATTCCTCACTTAACAACTGTGTTTTGTTCCTATGACTAAGTCATTAAGCAAATTGGTTCATAAGCCAGTTTAAAGGTGGATGTTTTGTGGTGTATCATGGTGTCGTAGGGTATGTAATTTTTAGTAGATATCAATGAAACCCCACTTATAAACAAAATATGTAGTCTTATGTGATTGGGAATACTTCATTTAGTGAATACTAACTGACTTTGTGAGTGACACAAAGACTGAGAAAGGTTTTTCCAAACTGAAGAACTGGTTATAAGTTCAACTGGTTGTTAAATAGTTAAGTTGTTAAGTGAAGAGTGGCTGTACTGTATGATATCACGATCATATGTGGAATCTATAAAACAAAATAAATGAACAAATTTCATAGGTACAGAAAACAAATTGGTAGTTGCCAGATGTGAGGGAGTTAGGGAGGATGGGTGAAAAAGGTGAAGGGGAATAACCCAATAATATTGTGATAAGTTTCCATAGCAAAAGATGATTACTAGAATTAGTAGGATGATTACATTGTAAAGTATAAAAATGTTGTAATATTATACATCTCAAACTTATATAATTAATATTGTATACCAACTATACTTAAATAAAAAATTAAATATAATAATCTATGAATAATTATATGACACCACATTTTAAAATCTTGTTAAAATATATTTTTCTCTACCATAAGATTGCCAGCATGACACAGAAAAAATAGAAAAACAATTAAATAAATTGAAATACAATTTTAACTTTTTTTCCTAATTCAGAAACTTAGATTATGTTTTATATATGTTATTTCAAATTTCAAAAGTAATCTTTATCTTACATAAGTGATTTTTAAAAATCACATAAATAGGAAAAATTCCTCAATTATTTTACATGGCTTATATTACTTTAATACAAATAGTAGATTGTATTACTTTAATACCGAAGTTAACGTAAGGAAACAAAATACAAAGTTAAATACATGCAGAATCATACATAAATGTTAGTTTATTACATCTGTATTATATTATGTGTAATATAATATTTTATATGTGAAGGTTGCCCAGAAAAAATCCAGCCATATGTGCCTCTATTTTTCATATTACATGGCTGGATACTTTCTAGACAGCCCTTGTATAATATGTATCACATATTTTACATGTTTTATATATGTAAACATTAAAAAAATCATGTTAAAGTCTATCTAAGAAAGCAAATATACAGATTTCTGGGGAGTCTATTTAATAGCACTTAATGGGACATAGGAATCAGAATATGTGACTAGAATCCCATGATATTTTGATGGTTCAGACTGATACCACTTTAGTGCACTAGAATTAAACTGCGTACCTCAGGAGGGCCAAGATACAGCCCTCTCAATACTCATCCAGATCAATTCTTTAGAAGACATAAGCAATTAAAGGATGGGAAAAGCAAAGTGTGTGTGAAAGGAGGCCAAGAACTATGGTGCCTAATCTGTCATTGAGGTCAGTACTGAAGTGACTAACCAAGAGGCCCCAACTGGACAAGAGGCATTACTGGCGTGGATTATTAGAAAATGAGTAAGCAGAAAGCTCAGTGAAAGCCAAAAGATAAGTCAAGAAATGAAGATAAAGGATTATGTGATCTGTGTAATCAGCTCATGCTCAGAGAAGGTACGAATGTTTGAGGTCTTGAAGGTGTTGGGCCAAGATCCAGGATATGACGATGTTCATTAGAGGCTGGTGGTTGCTGGAGTTGAAGGCCAAAGAAGTAGAGGAAGGTGAACAGTGATGAATCAGAATATTAAGTGTTGTATTTAATCACTAATGATGACATAAGAAAAGAGGCAAAAAGGAAGATTTCTGAATCAGGCACAGAAAAGTTCAAAGAAGGTAGTAGTAAGTTGTAAAGGATGATAAATGATGGTAAAGAAGCAGATAAAAATGAATCTCGCCAGCTTCCAATGTAGAAAAGTGAAATGATGAATTGATCAGTAATTAGAAAGCATGGGAGTTCCCTGATGGTGTAGTGGCTTAAGGCTTCGGCGCTGGCGCTGTCAGTGCTGCGGCCTGGGTTTGATTCCCAGTCAGGGAGCTACCCACATACCAAAAAGCAAAAAAAAAAAAAAAAAAAAAAAAAAAAGAAAGCAGCACTCGAGAACCAGGCCCAGACTTTCAGTGTATTAATTAGAGTAGAGAAATGCAAGTATCCATACAAGCATTATAGGAGTTACTAGGGATCAGGGGAAAGGCCACACCTCATAGAGTAGGTTATGATTTGAAGGGAAACAGTGAAAAAACATTTATAGATAAAAATAAACCTGCTCATAAGTGAATAAGATTTCTAAGGAATTTAATAAAAGGTATTAAAAGTTGGGTAAAAAAATAGAAGCCCAAAAGTGAAGAATGTAAATGTGGGGGTTGAATTAGATTGGAATAAGAATACAATAAAATTGTTAGTTTAGGGGTTAGGGATAGTTAGGCAGGACCCCTAAGTGTGGCCACGAGAATGACATTTAGGAACAGAGAGAGTGGAGCACTTGGAAAGTCTAATGGTATGTGGCCTCTTCCAAACTGTGAAAGTAGATTGTATGCATATATGCGAAAGGGAGGTTTTAAAGAATATAAAATCTCCCTTTGGCATATATGCATACTCCCTTGACTGTTACATACAATGAAGCTTCTATTCAGCAGTTATTTTTCTTATTGTGTAATGAGGCATATTTATTTATACATTGGACATTTCATTTCTCCTAATTAAAAAAAAATCATACTTAAATGGAAGAATCTCAAACTGACCAGAAA
This sequence comes from Lyroderma lyra, assembly GCA_004026885.1. Lineage (NCBI taxonomy): Eukaryota > Metazoa > Chordata > Mammalia > Chiroptera > Megadermatidae > Lyroderma > Lyroderma lyra. The sequence goes on along the minus strand of PVJL010001344.1, from coordinate 38,076 downwards.
TGTAAATAACAACTGCTTATATTTTTAAATAGATAATCTCTATGGCAAAGTTTGGCAGGGTAATAGTATTTGGTCATTTGTAGTGATTTAAAATGAAAATAGTTACAGAGCAGGGACTCATCCATCCATTCTTTCATCCACTTGTTCTTTGTGTTCTTTGTGGATTGATTCATTAATTAGATATCTACTGAGCACCTAACATGCATGAGGCACAATGCTAGGGTTTGAGTGATCATTAGTAAATAAAATAGACTGATCAATGGGACACAGACATTGAACAGGAGAAGAAATTAACAATGTGTAATTATAAATTATTAATTGTGCAATGAAATAACTGAAAATATTAGGTGACAAAGCATTCCAAGGAGAAGCCACCTACTTACTGGAAAAGGCTAATCAGAGAAGGTCTTTTTGAGTTGGTGGCATCTAAGCAGAGAACTGATTGAAGAAGGAGCAGTTAGACAGAGTGTTCCAGACATATGTGAAATCCCCAGGGAGGGAAAGAGCTGGTGAATTAAAAAACAAAACTAAAACAACAACAACAACAAAAAACCATAGGAGATAAAGCTGGCTTCAGCCCAGAGAAAGAGGAAGAGAGAGTTGGAGCCAGACTATACAGAGCCTTGTTGACACGTGATTCCCAGTTGGGTCATTGAACTGAGACATTAAGAGTTTAGTATATATGTTTTGATCCAATGAAAAATGATAGCTTAACTACCAGCTAATAAGTGCTTTTTCTTACTTATCTTAGGTTATTAACATAACCAAAACCTTTTTGTTTTGTTTGTGTGTGTGTGTGTGTGTGTGTGTGTGTGTGTGTGTGTTGTGTGTCGCCCCCTACACTTAAAGCATGGAGTTCTAAGTGACTTACTATCTTTAATAAAAACTCATGTAGGCTGGAGAATATAATGCTGTTCTGGTTAGATTTTCTGTGGTTTAACACAGATGGGAAAAGTATTTTAAGAAGCTTAGCTATTTTGTTAAATGTTTATGACTTGTAAATTCCCAGCCTTTTAGGATTATCCAAATGTGTTGACATTGATGGTGAATTGAAGGGAAATTAGCCAATATGTTTGTCTAATTAACCAGCAGTGTCTATTAATAGCTGTTAGGGTTGGTGTGTAAAGCAGGGCTACTTATTTATTGCATGGAGATATGTTCAGATTATTTTTCTTTGAAGTTTAGATTTTTAAATTCTTTCCCACCACTTTCTGGAGAGTCATTCAATGAGCTGTCAGAACATGAATCCCCAAACTCTCTTCTTTCTAAAAAGGAAAAAAAAAAGTAGCCTACTAGTTTCATTTCTCCAGAAGTCTGAAGTCTGCTCTTCCAAATTTCTATTTCTGTGCTTCTCATAAGATACAGAAGGGAAATCACTCACTCCACTTTTGGCTCAGTTGTTTTTAGAGATGAGAAGTTTAAGTTTCTTGTGAGGTTTTTAATCTCTTGGGCTAATGGTTTTATAATTCAGCAATTATATATTATCCTTGTTTAAGTACATGTATCAGTTAGGTTTGTATGTAAAGTTGTAATAATTCTGTCAGATGAAAATGGTAATTTTTAGCAAATTACTACAGGACTTCCTACAAAGAGTAACAAACAAGGAGCAAGAATACTGTCATTGAGGGAGTATTGCTACCAGATATTTTACATACAATTTAACTCATTTCCACAAAAAATACTATACTATCTTCTATTACAAATTTGTTTCCCATATGAGAAAATAAGCTTACAAGCTTTTAGGCTGCATTGGGAAATATTCACTTAAATCTGGATATTTTAGAAATCTGTACCTTTTTCCTGTTTTGCTTCATCTTAATTTCCTATACCTATTACCCCAGTGAAAATATTCTCATAGTCATAGTCACTTGTGTATTAGGCATTCTGGTTCACAGCAAACTATATTTTCTGTTTTAAAAAAAACTGAAGGTGATGATGAGTGGTTTTCATCTGTTCATATTTCCCAAGCTACTGAATGGGTCAAATAGTAGAATAATTTCATATTAATGTGACTACTTATATTTTGGTTTTTAGAGTAAAATATTAACATATTGGTTATCTCAGCTTACAAGTAAGATGACTTGCAGATGTACCATAAATGCAAACTATTTTTTATATCAAACCTATTATTGATCCAAAAAGAGACACATGAAATCAAATCTTTTTAATAGAACTCACAGACCACTATAGTCAGGCTAAGAAACTACCTTATAAGTGTTCATATAGTGATTCTACTACTATTAAAAACCAATTGCCTATCTTTTCCAGACTTCATTACTTTTCTATGAAATAAAAGATTTTTAAAGTCTCTTTTAGCTATAAAAGTTTTATATTTAATTCATAAGTATCTTCTCATAGATTAAACAGGATGCAGCAAAACAATTATCATTTTTATATAAAATACAATAGTTTCTTTCTCATTTTTATATAATAATTAAGTATTTTTGTTTGGAATTCATAAAGAGAGAAATGTTGCTTCTGTGTTTTTCTTTTAATGAAGTTTTTTCTGCTTCAGCTTTTCAGCCTTTAAAATTTTTACTTAAAAAATGCTAAATAATAAGTATATATGTATATAAAATGTTATCTTTATTTTAACTTTGGTATGTTTATGTTAAAATCTATAGGTAAATTTGCTTTGTATTTTGGTTTTATTTTTTAGTATTGTTGGTAATGGTACATCAACTTGGTCCCAGAATAGTAATTAACAACCCAGTTAGATGTTGCTAGCACCTTCACATTTATCTGAAAAGAAGATTTTATTAAATAAGTTGGAATCATTGAGTATTAGGTAGAGAAGATTTTTAAAACTGCATTCAACATAGCAACAGATAAGAAAAGGAAATGAGCAAAAATAAAATTAAAACTCAAGTCTAGAAGTTAAGAAAATCGTAATTTTCCAAAGGATACAATATTTATAGAAAAAACTATTTTTGATCTCCTATGTTTCAGAATGTGTTTCAAGTCTTTAGCTAGAAAAACCAAATCAAAACAAAACAAAAATTTTAAATCCACAATAATAGGTAAAATAATAGGATGTCTTAATTTTAAATTTTTGAATGCATAAGAATCGTATATTGATTTTTAACTGTCTTCTCCTTACTTTATGGTAAATAAAATTTGAAAAAAATATAAAATGTTGGTGGAAGAAATAATAACAATGATAAGCAAATAACCAAAGCATAAAGTGTGTAAGTATTTGAGAAATGTAAGTATATGTTGTTCCCAGCTTTGGAGCTCTGCTGAGATTGACATTCAGTCCCAATAATGTGTTCTTACATAATAATGGGAATGATATTGAAAGGGTAAAGTGGAAAGTGGTCATTATTGGATGATAGCAGCTGATCTTTGCAGGTATCCGATACCACAATAGTCTCTCAGAAAGTCTATAATAAGCTTTTGCTTTTGTTGCTTATTCATCCAGTTTAATATGCATAAAAATTAGTAGTAGAGTGGTAGAAATAAACATTATTCTAACTTAGAGTATAATTGCAATTTAGATATAAATAGAACCTTATTTTTTTAAAAACAAATATCATGACTAGAACTTTTTAATAAAGTTGTATTGTTCTGTTTTGTTGAAATAAAATTCAGTAGAAATTTACTTGAATATCTCCTAATGTAGAGAGATATTACCTTAGGAAGTTATCATTATTATGTCTGTGCTTAATATATTGAATTGTGCAGATGCTGACATTACAAGGATATAAGAAAAAGACAAAGTATATTATGCTAATGTCCTACTCCAAGAAATGTATGGCAAAAAGTCTTTGACTCACAAAATCCTGAAAATGGAAGCGATCTTAGCTGTCATCAAGATGAGGATTGGCAATCTACCACCTGGGACCAAGTCCAGCCCAATATTTATTTATACTCAAGACCTAAGAATAGTTTTTATATTTTTAAATGGCTGAAAGATATAAATAAAAATAATATTTTATTACATGGAAAAATTATACAGAATTTGAATTTCACTATCTATAAACAAAGTTTTATTATAAAATAGCCACACTCATTTGTTTATGCATGTTTATAACAGCTTTCATGCTCCGATAGCAGATTGAGTCCTTGTGACAAAGAACTTACAGACCACAACACCTAAAATGTTTACTACCTGGACCTTTATAGAAAATGTTTGTAGACCCCTGATTTAGATAGCAAATATGTTTCCTCTCTGGGGTTTATCCTCAGGAGTTACTAAGACTGTATTTAAGAAGAATTCTGCTTTTGGGTTGGATAGAAAAGTCTGGTGATTCATAGGCTATATCTATCTGAGATAAGACAAGGGGATAGTGTCACTGGTTAAGCATTTTTCAGTTAACCTTCTTCTAATATATATAATACATTGTTAATGAGTTTGCATTAAGGCCCAGTAAAGCATAAGGTCATTACCCTTCCAAGCCTTATTTCCATTATTCCTGCTTTCAAATCAACCAAGACCATCTTAGTGCACACCAAGAAGCATGGAGAGAGCTTTCTAAAAATGTAACCCCTCCCCCAATGCCAACATACACACACAGAATTATGATTTTATAAGTTCAGTGTGAGGTCAAAGGACTTCCATTTTCAAAGATGTTGAAACTTACATAATGTTTATGTAGGACTGTGTTCTTCAATACACTAACCACTAAGTGTATATGGCTATATAAATTTAAATTAAATAAAATGTAAAATTTAATTTCTCAGTTGCATAATCTGCATTGTAGAAAGTTCTATGGAACCGAGCTAATCTAGGAGATTCTAGGATCCTAATTTAATATCAGAAATTCACTAATCAGCTTTAAAAAATAACATTAGTTTTCATATTGTCCAAATGTGCAAAATAAAAATTAAAAGAAACAAGAAATTCAGAATAAAGATAGCAATCTTTATCCACTATGTAACTCATCCATTCACCATTAAGATGACTAAACAGATATATAAAATGAATAAATCCCATAAAGTACTAAAAGTGAGGGGAGGATAATATTTTTATGTCAGTTGCTTGGAGGAATTTTCATAAAACAGAGTATAGGGGAGACAAAATTGAAATAGGTCTGATCAATGTGAGTAAAAAAAAAACGCAGTAGAAAAGTTTGCCAAAGGAGTAAGAATTTGAGGTGATGGGAAATCCTATAGGCTTCAGGAAGTTTTCAGCAGGTGCCAACAAAAAGGGGAGCAACTAAGAAGTCAATGGATAATACTGACATACCTGAGAAAGTTCAGTGATACTGTTAATAGTTCACTGATGCATGCCTGCAGTGTTCTCTCTCAGAAATAATGTCATGGCATTGGCATCATGCTTTGTAGCACATGCTGCTTCTTCCAGTGCCTAATAAGTGTAGTCACACAACTTAGAGAAAAGGTCTCCAGCAAGAATCAGTGTTGATGGGGACTGTTGACCTTGCTTGACTTCTTTTATTGAAGTATCATTTATCCTAACCAAGAGAAAGTCTGAGGTGATAAAATAAATCTACTGGTAACCTAAACTTTTCTTTCCCTACTGATTTAGTGTAGGATAGTAGCACAATGTGTTAGATAGTTATCATATTATTCTGTTAGTACTATAGAAAATTGAAATAACATAGAAATACCGGGGTTCCAAAAATATGTATACACATTTTAAGAGATATTATCTATGTATTACTTTTCAAAGTTGAATTGAATTACAGTAGTTATGTGTAGTATGACATTCACTCAAAAGATGACATTAATCCCATTCATTTATTTTTGCTTTTACTTCTCTGGCCTTTAAAGTTAGGTTTATAAAGTCTTACCTAAACCCAAGGTCTATAAGTTTAGTTCCAATATTTTCTTGTATACAGTTTATTGTTTTGGGTATTATGTGGAAGTCTTTAACCAATTTTGAGTTAATTTTGGTATATGGTGACAGTTCACAGTTCAGATTCATTCTTTTGCCTGTGGTTTTCCAATTCTCCCAGCACCGTTGACTGAAGAGGCTTTCTTTTCTCCATTGTATGTTTTTTGCTCCTTTGTCAAAATTACCTGTCCATATATTTGTGTGTTTCTTTCTGAATTTTTTATTCTGTTTCATTAGCCTGTGTATTTTTTTTCTGCCAATACCAAGCTGTCTTGATTATTGACGCTTTGTAGTATAGATTGAAATTGGGGAGTGTGATGCCTCCAGCCTTACTAAAAACTTCTGCATAGCAAAAGAAACCATCAAGAAAGCAAAAAGACAGCCAACCAAATAAAAGAAAATAGTTGCAAACAATGCCTCTGATAAGGGACTGATATCTAAAATATATGAAGAACTTGTACAACTCAACAACAATAAAACAAACAATCCAATTTAAAAAAATGGGCAGAGGACCTGAACAGACACTTCTCCCAGGAAGACATACAAATGGCTAACAGATATATGAAAAAATGCTCAACTTTACTAGGTATTAGGGAAATGCAAATCAAAATCACAATGAGATACCACTTCACACCTGTTCAAATGTCTATAATCAGCAAGACAAGGAACAAAATGTGTTTCAGAGGATGTGGAGAAAAAGGAACTCTCATACACTGCTGGTAGGAATGCAAACTGGTATGACCACTATGGAGGACAGTATGGAGGTTTCTCAAAAAATTAAGAATAGAGTTACCATATGACCCAGCAATCCCACTTTTGTGTATCTACCCCCAAAATTTGAAAACCATTGTCTACAAAGATATCTGCACCTCAATGTTCATTGTAGTACCATTCACAATGTTCAAATCATGGAAACAACCGAAGTGTCTTTTGATAGACAACTGGCTAAAGAACCTATGGCACATATACACAATGGAATATTACTCAGACATAAGAAAAGACGAATAGGGCCATTTATGAAAACATGGATGAAACTTGAGCCTATCATGCAAAGCAAAATAAACCAGACAGAAGAAACCAAGAACCATATGATTTCACTCACTTGTGGAACACAAAGCTGAAAGCAACAAAGAAGCAAAAACTCATGGTATGATATCTGATGGTATGAGGGGAGGGGTTTGGAGAGAAGGGACAGGGTTTCAAATATATGGTAATAGAAAGAAAACTGACTCTGGGTGATGAATACGTAATACAACACATTGATGATGTATTATAGAATTGTACACCTGGAACCTATGTATTTTTTACTAACCAATATCACCCCAATAAATTTAACAGTAAAAAAAATGACATTAATCAAATTAATGCTAGTGTCACCATGCAACAGGCAGGACAAAGAAAATGGCAGAAACACAGTTGTCATTTGAGGAGCATAAGACCATTTTGAAGTGGTATTTGAAATTCAAGAACATTGATTTTTGCCCACGTCCTCCTGACCTAACACCCCTTGACTTCTAACTGTGAGAGACCTTAAAGGATGTGGTGTACCATAGAAAACCAGCTACGCTGGCAGTGCTTTGGGAAGAAATTGAAACAGCATGCACAGCAATACAAGTGAACATTTTGGTCAGTGTTGCTCAAGCAGTAGTTCACCGTAATCAGAAGTGTCTGAATGCTGATGGTAACCACTTAGAGGACCTCTTGTAATTGCAGAAGTTACATGTGACTTGTATTTATCTTTTGTTATTGTTATATGCTGAGTATTACAATTTAATACAGTTTTTTCCTTTCTTAAAATGTGTATACATGTTTTTGGCACCCTCTGTATATAAACAACCAATTATAAAGATGAATAAACAGAGAAATGTGACCAGATATATGAAATAACAGTAATTCAAATGCAGAAAACGTATGGAAGAATAATGCTTCTATAAATTTATGGAACAGAATTACTGCAAGAAATTAGAGAAAAATCAATAAATATTTTTCTGATTCAGGAAATAGTTTATCTCTGAACAAGGTGCACTTATCAGAAAAGATAGTTTTCAGATAAAAATGATAATTAACAAAGGTTGGTAATGGCATGAAGGCAGAAAATATGTGTTCAATATCCAGAAAACTCAATGAGTCAATTATTATACCAGACTGATACATTGTCCCAGACATTAGAGTAGAAGAATTAAGGAGATAAATGTACTCATCAAAAACATAAAAGGCATCAATGTTAAAAATTCATACAGGAGAAAACAGAGCAGTTACAGGAAAAGCAATTTCTAAATAGTGGAAGAATACTTTCTTGGTGGTGGGGACTTAAAACTCAAGGGAAATCACTTATCTAAAAATATGATGATCAAAGTCCTGAGTTAAAAAAATAATAAAGCATCAAGACAATAGGGGAAAAATGTTTGTTCATAAGAGAAAAAAAATTCTAGTTGATATCAGATTTTCCACAATTTGAAAAAATATGGAAAAGAAATAAACACAAGAGTTTTGGGAGAAATATATTAAACCCCAAGAATGTTATAGCCAGACAGTCTATCATTTACATTTGAGAGCAATAGAGAGAAGTTAATAAACATAAAAGGACTCCAAATGTTTTTACCCATATTCCTTTTGTGGGAAAAAATTTAAAAAACACTTAAAAAATATTTCAGCTGACTGAGGAATGAATCAAACTAAAATACTAAATAATGAGGATTACAAGTTTAAAATAAATAGGGATTAGGGTGTGTTGTAAAAAGAAGGGTAGTGAGAAATTAAAACCAATTACAGAATCAATATTCAAATCATTGTTGTCAATATAGTAAGAAGTTAAGGAAACAATACTTTAAAGTAATTATACTAACAAAATCTTAGAGTACGAGTGTAAATAACATTTTTTGCAAAATGTTTAATTTTATGTGTGTGTGAGTGTTCTCAATAACATGTGTTTTATTTTTAAAGTGATAAACATATACATAGAATTAAATAAATATATAAAGGTATTTTACACATAAAATAACCCTTAATTGTAAAGAATTATTTCAAAATTAGAAGTAAAAGAAACCAAGAAAACAAATCTGTAAACATACACATAAAATAACGAGAAAGCAAAAAAATTAACAAAGCCTTTCATATGAAATTGAAAATCATAAGTAAGTAAATATTAATAAAATTTGATGAATTTTTACTCCTGCCCCAACACAGCCCCTTTCCCAAAAAATAAATACAATGATCTTGTTCCCTTAATTCCTTAGAAACTATTTATTTTTATTTCAAATTTGATAGCTTTGTATTTTACTTGGGAAGCTTCTTGAAAGAAACAAATACATTTTCATTCCACGATTCCCAATTATTCTAGTTCTTATATTTGATGTTAAGCCAGATAGAAAAAACAGAGAACTGTATGACTTCATTCATATGTGGAATATAAAACTGAAAGCAAAGAAAAAAGAAATGAAGAAACAAATAACTCATGGACACAATCAATAGTTTAATGTTTATTTGGGGATGAGTAGGATATGGAAGGGAGAAAGGGGAGGGGGGGAGCTAAATATAAGATAATGGAAAGAGAACTCACACTAGGTGGTGAACTTATTATACAACAAGTTGACAATGCACTGTAGAATTGTATGCCTGAAACCTATGTAATCCTTGCTAACAGATGTCACCCCAATAAGTTGAACAATAAAAATGAATTAAAAATAAATAAATAAATAAAAAGAGCAGTAGTAAAAAAGTCATACATATTTTAGAAAAAAAACTTTTTTTACTTGTATTTTCTTTTACTTTTGAAGTTCACAATGATCTTTTAGTCACCTTGTGAATAGTCCTATATGTTTCTAAAGTGCCCCATATAAAAAATGATGCATATATATTAGTTCGGATATGTATCCATGAGTCAATTATTTGGCCTATATTAAAGGTTTACATTTTTCCTAGGATTGGGGATAAAATCTAGCCTTCATAAAAGTAAGGGACTATCCAAAGTAATGTGCTAAGTTATCATTTTAGCCTCTGTAAACAGCTGGGCTAGCCCACTGAACACAAATGTACACCTCGTTCCTGTACGCTTACTTATATGAAACCTTTCCTTTAATCACCTTAAGCTCTTCTGTTACTCCCATTTTTTCACATTCTATATGTTCCACTTGTTATATGCTTTTACTTTCATCATATTGGTCACTCCATTTTTTTTTTACAATCATTTTCCATGATTAACCTGAAAAAGTAACTCCTCAAACCACCATTCTTGAACTTTTACTTTCAATATCACAACCATAATTGACATCTCACTGTTTCTGAATTTTAGCTTCATTTCACCTAGGTCTGAAATTCCTGGAATAAGCTTTTCATTAGGTAAGCCTAAGTCACTTGCTCTTCAGTTACCTGCTAAGGGACACAGAAAGGGGCTATGTGTCAGCTTTAACCTTCTTGTTGGCTTTCTCCCAAATAGAGTTTGGATGTTGAAAAGCAGCATCTGTTCTCTATGATGCATATACAGACATCTTAAGATGAATGTTTTAAATTTATGTATGTTGGGTGTATGTGTATGGATACAGAATATAATGAATTCATTTATTGATATTTAAATTCTCCTGAGATCCCGATTCTTTATGATTAAAAGAAGATTTTAGATTAGTCTGTACATTTCATATTGTGTTGTATATTTCCCAAGATTTTCATGGAAATGCATAGAAAATGTCTCAAAAGACCTTAGGGACTGTGAGAGGATAGCATAATCTATGCCTCCACCTCCCCACCCATTGCTTCAGTGCACAGGTGTGGTTTCAGTTGTTTTATCAGATTTCATGAGAAAAAAGTGTCCTCCAACTCAAAATCTTTGAATACCACTGTAACAGATCCTTGTTTCTCAAGAATCTGCAGCATCAGAGCACCTGGGAACTTGTTAGAACTTCAGACTTGCTTCACCCTTGACTTTTCAAATTAGAATCTGTATTTTAACAAAATCACTGAACAACCTGCTCAAATTAAAGTTTAAGCCACATTGCACTTGTTAATCTCTAATTTCACTTTCAGCTATAGCACTGCTCTTTAGCACACATTTCTATGATATGTATTTTATATTCTTTTATTTTTTTTTTATTTTTTTCCTGGGCACTTTGGTTCAGAAAAAATATATCCATTGAAGATATAATGCATGAGGACATTTTTGATTGACTATAAATAGGAATAATTAAATTGAATTAGGCTCCAACTTTATTTTATTCCCAGTGACAGTAACTATGGCATATAAAAATGATCTGGCCTTGTTAAATTATCAGTCTCAATTGCTCCTGTGAGAAACATATGAGTCCAAATATCCTATAATTGATAAGAGAGAGAGAGAGAGAGAGAGAGAGAGAGAGAGAGAGAGAGAAATCTTTCCAAGGTAGTTCAAAGGAGATTGGGAGAATTAAAGAGAAAAGTATTAAACATTGATCATGACAAAATAAAGAGAAGATAATAAGCTCTTACACTGGTAGGATGTTTTAGAGGCCACAAAGCATTTGAATGTTCAACAACTCATTGATGTCACTAGGAATTCAGGGAGAAAGACAAATTAGTTATTTTCAATCACAGTTTACAAATTTCAGTAAGGCCTAAAGCAATAGTCTATCTTAACAAAACCTGGTATATTTTATATATCCTGAAGTTTTCTCTTCCTTTCTTCCAATTTCATGTTAAAACTATGTTAGTCAAAGCACAAATGGGTCAAGAAAGAGGATGTTTTCACTATTTTCATATCTGAGGTTAACATTTTTCCAATTGAAGAAATGCCTCCTTTTGGTTTCCATTCTTCTTACACTTCTCTGTAATTTTGTAACCTTTTTATTTTCTCCTTCCACTTTTCCTCCTCACCTTCTTTCTCCCCTCTTTAATTTCAGCAGCATCTGAGATCAGACTCCACTAATTTACAATAACTGGTTCTGCTTCTTCCACATCACCACATCCTTGCAGTGGCTTCCTCATATCCTGTGGCCACCTGCCTCCTGATTGTCCTCAGAGGGACTCAGGACTTGGTATGGCTCAGCTCTCTGTTGTACCTCCTCCTCTCCAACTGGTTCAACCACTGCTCTGCCAGGCCTTCCTCCTCTGCCTAATGTTGTTATGGAAACCGACAGTCAGTGGGCCCTGGAGACACCATGCTGAGCCAAAACTGGCAGAAAGAGACACTGAGCAGCATCTGTGGGGGGTTGATAAGGCCAAAGTTTGGGTCAGGGTCTTCCTGTAAGGAAAAAAAAAAGGAAAGTGTTGAGATCATATTGCCAGTGATAGATCTACAGGCATGACTCCTGACCTGATGGAAGGATGAACAACTGGTTACATGCCCTGGTTGAGTTATATGTTACTTTCTGCTTTGTATGACCCAATCCAGCATTTTGACCAAAATTTTCATCTTTGATGCTAATCCTACCACCGTTAGAAGAGAGAGAAAAATGAAAATAAATTTAGGCCCTGGGTGGAAAATTGAATAATGAAATACTAGATGCTCTATTTAGTACTACATATTACTATATCTTAGCTTTATCCAAATATTAGCTCTGATTGTTGTAAAGAAAGGTAAATGATAATTTTACTCGTACATTTTAAAATGCACATGCTAAGATTTAGTAGGAGTGTTCTTCTTTGTAGCAGATAAACATAATTAATAAAGCAATTAATGATTTTTGCTTGATATTTTTGAAATATCCCAAGTACCAAAAATGATGAAGGCATCAAGGAGGATAAGTCTTTGTCAATCACTCAAAGTCACTTTAAAAAGTGGAATTAAAAATAAGGATTGTTAGAACTCCACTTCTAAGGCTGTTGTGGCATTGTACCTGCAGCGTATGCTTTGATTTAAAATAGTAAAATGCTGAAGCTAACAGAGACATACTAGTTTCCATCTACAAATGAGAAGAACAAGGTCCAGAAAATAGATGGGACTGGCTGTGGATGAAAGAACTTCTAAAATGGGTCTACATTTTTGTCATAACACTTCATCATCTTTCCATTAAACCTGAATTCGACTAAATGAACTTAGATAAGAGGCCTTTGGACCTCAGTGTTTGGGAAAATCTTGCATGAACCCAGGTCTGCGTTCTCTTCTCATGGGCCTATCACACAGTATGGCTGGGCAACAAATAATCCATCCCCAGTCATAATCCCACTGATGCTGTATCTCCCTGCCTTTGGGATCTTAGACTCACTTTTTAAACTGGTCAGGAAATAAAGACTTAATTATGCTTATCAAACAAAACAATATAAAACTTACAAAATTTAACAGCATAAAAATATAAACATAAATAAAGAAGGAAAGTAAAGCAAGAGGTAGTTATAAGTATGCTAAATTCTTCATTTTGATTAAAGAAAAAATAACGAATACTGTGCCAATAACACATCAAGTAACACACATTTTATATTATTAAAAGCTGTAGTGTTAATCAACAGAATTCCTAAAAAAAACCAGAGCACGTTTAAAATTGATTGCCTTTTGAAGAAGAAGGAGGAGAAATTAACTTTGTGTTTTAGATAATTTCATGTGGTTTGAATTTTTAGATATGTGTATGTACTCATTTAAGATTAAAATTGAACTATCCATAGGGATTTGGTATAATAAATTATGGTACCACATTAAAATGTAATACTTGGTCTCCATTGAGAAGAATAAAGTTGATCCATTTACTCTGATATAGATATGCATCCATAATGAAAGGATGAGACAAGAAATGAAAAAATTATTATGGAATTATATATAGAGAGAACAGAGCATTATCTAAAAAAATACATATTTCATCTGTGTATGTGTGCATGCGTGTGTTTAAATATGTTTTCATATTATATAAAAAGATGTGAAAAGACACACACCTAAATCTTAGATTTCAAGTGAGAACGAGAAATTTTTACACTTCCATATCATTTGTATGTTTAAATGACCCATTAGAATTTAAAAATATTTAGTATTTAAGCCAGACAGAAAAAACAAAGAAGTGTATGACTTCACTCAATGCGGAATATAAAACTGAAAGCAAAGAAGAAAAGAAATGAACAAACAAATAACTCATGGACACAATCAATAGTTTAATGTTTATTTGGGGACAAGTGGGTTAGGGAGGGGAGAAAGGGGAGGGGGTGGGAGAGGAGGGGGGAAGCTAAATATAAGGTGATGGAAAGAGACGTCACATTAGGTGGTGAACTTATTATACATCAAGTTGACAATGCACTGTAGAATTGTATGCCTGAAACCTATGTAATCCTTGCTAACAGATGTCACCCCAATAAGTCTAACAATAAAAATGAATTTAAAAAAATTTAGTATTTTATTTTAAAATATTAAAACAAAAAATTATATAACGAAAAGGAAGTCAGAAAAATGTATAGCTTCTTTTGATAAAATATTTTACAAATATTATATTTATCTAAATTTAGCACATTCATTTATGTATTATATTAAAAAGAGATAAAAAGCTTCCTAATTTATGTATTTGAGTGAATTTCTGACTTTTTTGGGTGGAATAACAAATGTATTAAGAAAAAATACAGAGAAGTAGAAAAATAAATGTATTGAGAAAAAATACAGAGAAGTAGAATTTAGTTTGAAAATAAACAGTATAGGAGACTTTGGTCAAGGAGGCAGACTAGGTAAATGCTGGGCTCACCCTCTGTGGGGAAAATGGAATGGCTCAGGCTCTCTCATCAAGCTTCTGCAGGAATGAGGTGCACCTGTTATGTAATCATGACTTGCATTATTCCAGATGGCAGCCATTTTGTTGTTTATGCCCTTATGAGCTTGCTTTTTGGCTGCCTGCCACTTTTGTTCTCATGTCTATATAAGGTGATGAGCCTTTCCAGGAGAGAACAATAAGCTATTGCGGGTGAGCTCCTGGGTGCCATTTTGTTGTTGCTTTACTTCTGGAATAAAGACTATGTTTAAGTTGCCTGCAGCGCCTCAATTTTTCTTTGGTCTGCCTGGATGCAGTGCGAACCTCCCTGGCACCAGTCATTTGCAATACACTTAGTGTCACAAACAGGGTCTGCAGAAGATGAGTATGGAGCCTACAGTATCCCCAAAGGGTGGGATTGAGGGGTGGCCTGCTATGAATATGTGGTACTCAGTGGCATGTCTCCTTTCTACATGGGTGCCTCCTCAGAAGTGGCCTGAGGTGGACGGGAAGTCCATTTGTGTAGAGAAGGCTCTCCAGATGCTGAGAGAGACCTTGGACAAGGTGAGCACTCACGAGGCAGCTGAGGCTGTGGGGTGGCTCTTTTTTTACAGCCTTGTGGGCAGAGTCAGAGGTGACTCTGTGAGAAGCAGCACGAGTTCAAGTGTTCCATACTAAGCCAGACTTGATGAAGTTGCAGGTGCAGGCTGTGGAGGAAACCAGGCAACTGCTGATGGAAGAATGCTGGTGTTTGCAGTTGGGGTCAGAGAGAGGTTCTCCCATGTATATGTCAGACTACTTGGGGAAAGAATAAGAATCACCCCCTTTTTTGAGATAGTGTCCTTGGAGAAGGAGGAGGAACCAGAAATACGATTTTGCTCCCTCTTCTCTGTTCAGAGTGCTGGTGATGGTCCTGGCACCTTATTTGGGCCATCCTATTAATAAGGTTGCTGTGATGGTGGCAAGTTTGGTGGAAGCTAAAACAAGGCCTAAGTGAAAAGGTGTCCATTTGGTGGCAAAGAAGGCCCCAACCACCAAGAGAAACAAAGTCCTAAGGGTGACAGGAATTCAAATGTGGGTGGATCTGGTATCCACCAGGGTTGAAAGGGCCACAGGACCCAAAGTCCTGGAAGTCCAAGAGGGCTGTTGAGGGGTAAGGAGCCCTAGCAATGATTGATGGCTACAGGAGGCAAAAATATTCAAGCAGTCCTACTGGATGTGGGTGCTGAATATTTTCTCTTGTATGAAAATCCAGAGAAATTCTCTGGAGCCCTAATGGTCACTGATGACTAGTAGGGAGCAAAACATCCAGGTAAAGCCTACTGATATCCTGTTGGGAATAGGTGTAGGGTTTATGTGTCAACCATTCCTGATTATATCTTAAGGATGGACATTTTTCAAAGGCTGTGGTTGACCACCACAACAGGAAGTTTCACCTCCATGTGCGGGTGTTGAAGGCAGTGGTGAGGGGTGTACTGTGCATGCATCTTTGCAGCTGTCCCCTCTGCAACGAATTGTGCACATTAAGCAGTACAAGCTGCTGGGGGTCCATGATGAGATAACTGGGACCATACAGGAACTGCAAAAAGTATGCCCCATACAGAGTTTGTATAATTCCTCAGTCTGGCCAGTGAGGAAGCCAGATGGCATCTGGTTAATGACAGTAGACTACTGGCAATTAAATAAGGAAGGGCCTCCTTTGCATGTGTTAGTCTTGTCAGTGGCGGACCTGATGGTCACCTGAGTCAGAAGTTGGGGACCTATCATTTTATTGCTGACCTTGTTAATGCCTTTTTCTTTATTGACATAGCCTCAGAGAGCAAAGATCAATTTGCATTCACATGGGAAGGGTGACAGTGGACTTTTATGGTCCTTCCCCAGGGGTACTTGCATAGCCCCACGCTGTGCCATGAACTGGTGGTGGCAGACTTGGCAAGATGGTCCTGGCCTGAAAATGTATGCCTGTACCATTGCATTGATGATATCAAGTAAACTAGTGACTCTCTTGCAGATCTAGAAGGTGCTGTTTCTGCTCTCATATAAGACAAAGGTTATTCCTAATGTCAATGTCAATAAGATCCAAGCCTACCCTGTGTCTACCACTGTTAAGAAATTGCAAATTTTAAGACTCCTGGGATATTGGAGAGCATTTGTACCCTGTTTAACCCAACTGCTAAGAACCTTGTATTCCTTGGTTAAGAAAGGGGCTTGTTGGGACTGGGTAGAGATGGCCCAGGCAGCCTGTGATTCCTCCAATGAACCATTAAGGTGGCCTGAGCACTATGTGTGTTTGACTCTGTCCAGCCTTGTGAGCTGGACGTACATGTCACTGCAGAGGGCTTTTGCTGGGGCCTATGGCAGCATTCTGAGCACTTGGCTATATAGACCATGTATCCTATCGCAGGATGGATGTGTGATTGGGCCACAAAACCATGGATGGCACTGCCCAAACACTTACATTGGCAAAATGGGAGACATATTTGCAACAATGCAGTGTTCTGAGCAATAGTCCCTTGAAAGTTGAGCTCACCTGTGCTATTATAGTTTATTGTTGTAGTCTTTATTGTTGCTGTGGTATATGGATGCAATGTAACACACTCCTCGTACATGGAACATTGTGGGGAGATATCTATAATGTAGATTGTCAGGGGAGCAGCCTTGAAGGGGTGGAATGTGTGGAAAAATGGAATAGCTCAGGCTCTCCTGCTGAACTTCCTCTGGAAGGATGCACACCTGTTATGTAATCATGACTTGCACTTTCCCAGGTGGCAGCCATTTTGTTGTTTATGTGCCTTATGAGCTCACTTTTTGATTGCCTGCCATTTTTATTCTCCTGCCTATATAAGGAGATGGGACTCTTCAGGAGAGAGCTATGAGCTATTGAGGGTGAACTCCTGGGTGCCATTTTGTTGCTGCTTCATTTCTGAAAAAAATGCTGTTTAAGTTGCCTGTGTCTCCTCGATTTTTCTTCAGTCTGTGCAGATCCAATGGGAATCTCCCTGGCCTCAGTCATTTGCAATACAGTCTCTCCCATTATCATGTAAAAATTAAAATTAAATTATAAAATAACCACCCTTGATGATCAGCTGAAAACTAGCTGAATAAATTGTCTATAACTAAAGATGTAAAGAAGAATCCACATTGAGATAGTAGAAGTGGAGATAGAAAACATTTTGTCCCACACCTACATGTGGCAGTTAAGAATTGGGAGATATAACTCAGCTGCAGAGGTTTCCACTAAGGAGCAAGAAGTCCCAGTCCCAGCTCCACAGCTCCAAGCACCAGTGTCAGAAAGAGGAGTGCCCACAACAGATGGCAGTGAAAAACAGCAAAGACTCAGTCCAGGTGAGATGGTAGGCTGCTGTAGACCCAGACATAGTCTTAAACTGCTCAAAAACAGACTCACTCAATCACAAACACCTGTCCTAGGTTCTAGCAAAGGGACAGTAGCTGGAAAAGTACCAGGGACATACAAAGAGGGCTTGAGGGGCAACTTTCTCCAGGACTAAAGTGACAGCAGGCACCAGTATTTCTTTGTTGAAACTGCACACACTCTCATACTCTCACACACTCAGTCTCACACACTCACTCACACACAGTCACTCACACTCACTCTCACTCACAGTCACTCACACTCACACTCACTCACACACACACTCACACACTCAGCATTCACGCACAGGTAGGCGCCAAACCTGGGTCTCCATTAGCTTCACTAACATGCTACGTTTCCCACCCTATTCATTCTCTGAGACCTTGACCCACCGAATTTATGCACCAGTCCCAAATCAGAGGCTAATCCACACAAGCAGCAGGCGTGGGCCTATGTTTCAGACACTCCTAAAATCTCTCAAAGGGACACAACCCCAATGTCAGTCCCCAGAAGGTTAAAGCTAAGCCCGCTGTAAAGGGTTAAAGCCAGGCCTGCCGCCCAGGCTTGACCTTGGTATAATCAGTCCCTGTCTGGGGCTGAGAAATTCCTGGGGCTGACAGTTACTGCGCATGTACTGCCTTATGTAACCATGAAAACCTAAACAATTGCTACTGGGCAGATGCGGCAAGATGCCACTTTTGTTTGAATACGTATATATAGTCCCAGGTGCACAATAAAGTAGCTTGCTTGCTGGTGTGTTTATGGTCCGCTGTGTGTTTTTTCAATTGGGTGTACCACCGCTGAAACCTGCCCTGTCTGGAAACCTTGGCGATGACACCCAAACAAACATCAGTTTACCTCAAAGTGGCTTGTAACTTTTGCTAAATGCTCCAAGCCTGGAACTAAGGAAATCTGGCCTTGATTCACAGCATATCTACCCTCAGTCATCTCCAAATTCAGCACAGGGAGCTACAAACTACAGATCACTTTGTAATACCAACCAGGTAGGTGCAAACTAGACTCAGGTAGCAACTGATCTTAGCCTGCACCAGAGACCCTCCCAATAGGCCCCAGAACAAACACATCAGATATCAGAATTCAGACTACACCAGAAAATTACCAATTCAGCACCACAATGATGTACTTCAGGAGTGGACTTTACAGGTACTAGAGCCCCACTACAGTGGATTCTGCTGCATGGGGTCAGGGGTTAGCCCCTGAACAACAGCTTGTCCACTATAGTCAGGGCCAGTCCTCACTGCCAGTAAGTCTGAGGGTCTATCCCAAGCACTGACATGCCAACAGCAAACAAGGATCAACTTATAAAGTAGAGGAGCACACAAAACTCATATAAGAAACATCCCCGGAGCACCCAGCTCAGGTGCACCACTGACCCCCACGCCCAGACCCTTACTATATAAGGTCACTCTATCAAGACTGAAAACATAGCAGACCCATATAATATATAAGAACAAACAGGAAGGCAGCCAAAATGAGGAGACAAATGCTTTTCAAATGAAAGAACAGAAAAAAGCTGCAGAAAAAGAACTAAACAAAAGAAGACAAGCTATCCAAAGATGCAGCATTCAAAACACTGGTTATAGAAATGCTCAATGAAGTTAGGGAAAGAATAGATTAAGTTAATGAGAACTCCAACAAAGATGGAAAACATCAAAAATGAGATAGAAAACATAAACAAGAAATAGAAATGAAGACTATAATAACTGAAATGAATAATAGATTAGATGGGACCAACAGCAGATTTCATGAAACAGGATCAAATTAGCAATTTGGAACACAAGGTAGCAAACAACACCAAATCAGAACAGCAAAAAGAAAAAAAGTAAATTGAGGATAGTTTAAGGGACCTTTGGGACAACAACAAGCTTAACAACATTTGCATCATAGGAGTACCAGAAGGAGAACAGAAAGAGAAAGGGATTAAAAACCTATTTGAAGAAATAATGACTGAAAACTTCCTAGGCCTGGTAAAGAACACAGACATACAAAACCAGGAAGTGCATAGTGTCCAAAGAGACTCACACCAAGACAAGTTATGATTAAAATGGCAAAGGTTAAATAAAAAGAGAGTATCTTAAGCAGCAAAGAAACAAAAATAAACCATTTATCTACCTGGAGGGGCAGGGGGTTCTCATAAGACTGTCAGCAGACTTTACAATGAAAAGTTTGCATGCCAGAGGGGTTGTCATGAAATATTCAAAGTGATGAAAACCAAGGACCTCCAACCAAAATTACTCTGTCTAGCAAGGCCATCATTGAGAATTGAAGGAGAGGCAACTTCCCAGACAAGTAAAAGCTGAAGGAGTTTATCACCACCAAACCAGTATTACACGGAACATTAAAGAGACTTCCTTAATAAAAAGAGAAAATAAAAAATATTAATACAAAAATACCACAAAGGAAAAAAATCTCAGTGATAGCTGTTCTATAATTTAGTTGTAATTTTTATGTGATTGTGGAAAGAGGTGAGCACAGTTTACCTACTTCCTTATTTTGACTGGGACTCTACCTGTCTTTTATTAAAACATCTCTTGTCCGAGAAATTACTCAGAATGAAATAAAAATTTTAATTTCTTTATTTTGAGGTATGGTAAGATAAAAACGTGAATTCAATATTTATTTTCTCCCTTTCTACCATGAACAGATGCAGTAAAGTTGTGGTTCATACTTGACATCTTTTCATATACTTATTTACATTTTCATCTTTATTCAGTCAGTGTCACGTCTT
Organism: Lyroderma lyra; assembly: GCA_004026885.1. Taxonomy (NCBI): domain Eukaryota; kingdom Metazoa; phylum Chordata; class Mammalia; order Chiroptera; family Megadermatidae; genus Lyroderma; species Lyroderma lyra. Next base: position 17,533 of record PVJL010001344.1, on the reverse strand, counting down.
AATCTTTCCTAATTAGTAAATCAGCTAGGTTGTTTTGTTCATTTTAGATAGTGGCTCTGTGTAGTTCTACACAAATTACCAAGTCACCACGTTACTACAAATGTGTGAAATAGTATCTGACTTCGATGGTTTTATGACTATCAGAAAATGTGTGCACTTTCTCTCTATGGCAACAGCAACAATATTTCCTAAGGCCATTTGCTGACCTTGCTCCTTTACCTGCCTAAATACACACCATAACACCTATTCAGGTTATATGCACATGCACACTTCATTAACAATGAATTCCCTGGACAGTGAAAGCAGAGAGCATACCTCTCTCCTTTTCAAAGATAATTAGAAGATGATACAATTATTTATCTGTCCCTGCATTAAAATGTATTTCCGAAGGCTATAAACAAATCAACAACAATATAAAAGTGAAAGAGAAAGCCAATGGCGGCCCTGTATTTTAAATATATATTCACAGTACTTCTGCATTCCATACCAGAGTCCTGCCAGGATCCTTGTTTCATCAATGCACCTTTAGCTAGCTGCTCTCACCCCTTTTCTAAAGTATTTTAACAAAATTTCCTTTTATTTAAGCTGACCTCACTTTAGGATGAAAATATTTTGAGGAACTCTTTTCTACTTGTGAAGTAGAGTGGAAAATATGTAATTTTGAGATATGTGAAGTAAAAATCTTTATTTTCTGAAGACAACACTGTAACTTTTATCCAAAACATTTGGGGCACACTAGTTAATAGAAGCATAAAAAGCATAATGGTTATTTTGTTTCTCCTCTGTCTTGCTCAAGCATTATTATCTAATATAAATTATTACAAAGTTTGACAATTAAGTTTGTGAACTTATACTAGAAAAACTGTTACATACTTCATTGCTGAATCACTGCAGTCACCTTTGAAATACTCCCCTTGGGAAGCTATGCACTGAAGCTAGTGCCTAGTGCATCCTTCAGAGCAAGTTTGAAAATTTATCTGGAATGGCCATCAGAGCTGTCGTCATATTACCTTTGATGTCCTGAATGTCATGAAATGTCTTTCTTTCAATATTTCCTTTATCTTGGGGTAAAGAAAAAAGTCATTGGGGGCCAGATCAGGTGAGTAGGTAGGGAATTCCAATATAGTTATTTGTGTACTGGCTAAAAACTTCCTCATAGACAGTGCCATGTGAGCTGGTGCATTGTGGGCATGCAAGAGCTGGGAGTTAGAGCTCCTTTGGGACTATTTATGCACACATCTTTCTTATGCCCAGATTTTCAGTTAAGATTTTCCTGTTTCTTTTTTTATGTTTAATTGGTCTGCTATGCTTCTAACAGTCAGCTGACAATTAGATAGAAAACACAAAAAAATTTGACAAATTTTTACAGTGTTTTTGTCAGTTTTCATTACTGGCTTCCCTGACTTCTCTTCATCAGTGACATTTTCTGTCCCCTCAGAAAAATGTTTAATTCATTTGTACACTGCTGTTTTCTTAATGACATTATCCACATAAACTTGGACTAATGTGTTCCTGATTTCACTTCTAAGAACTCTTGTCAAGTTTAACAAGAAATTTAGTGTTTGTTCATTGTTCCAATTCAAGCTCCAACTTTCTTGCAACAGCACTCAAAAACACACAACCACAATAATAAATGCCACTAAGCAAGACACCACCACATGTTGATACAAACACAACTGTGAGACACATATATACCAAAGTTGTGAAACCTTACTGAGTTGTTTGTACAGTGCTGCCAACCTAAGCACACAATAGCCAGTTGGTGAACTTAATTGTTAAACCTTGGAAATCACTGATGTGCACAGTCTAAAAATAGAGATGTTTTTGAAATGAAATGAAAATAGCAATCACACATTATCTCACCTAAAAATGAGAATGCTTAGTAGCATTATCTCATATATTAATTGTTATTATTTATACATTATTTTTAGTTCAAATTATACTATGTAGACATTTTGTAGTGTGCTGTTATCCTCTTAACATTTCAAGTTATTAAAAAGTTGAACTTATTAAATCATTAAAAATATAAATTTTTCAACAAGGCATTTTATAAATATTTGAAAATATTTATAGAGAAAAATGAACTATTATGCATACTACCACTTTCCTGAGGTAAAAAATTATCATTTTAGTACATTCCTATCACTCTTTTTAAATACATTCTTATTTTCCACAATTGATATATTAATCTTCCCTGAATAGTCTCAATTTTTGCTTTGTGTTATAGAATTTTCCTATATCATTAGAATTTTACACTGAAAATATCTTCATAAGTATTTTTAAGGCTGCATCATACTATACCAATATTTGGTAAAGTAGTTGGAACTTAATGTTTTAAAGGTGTTTTTTGCTTACATATAAACTTTAGAAAATTTACAAGTATTTCATTTGTTAAAGTGGGAATTTTTAAGGGGTAAGTAAGTGCATAAAGGGTATACCAAGTAGATGGAAATGCAGGAAGAGTTCTGGGGCAGGGCCAGGTAGCCATGTGTGAAGGGAGGACAGCTGGAGCAAGTGCCTGGGAGCATTTGAGTCCATCCACCACAGTAAACTGCTGCAGGACACCAACCTGTTTTCCAAGAGTTTTCCTGCCAACAGGCCACAGAGATGAGTAAGAGTGCCTGAAATTGCTCCATCCATTTTTAACTCCAGTTTTATAATTTAAAAGATTGCATTGTAAAGCTGGAGGGACTGACTTGATCTGCAACACCTTAACAAGTTGTCATGCTGTGGAAAGAAAAACTTAAAGCTATTCCACTGTTTTCCACAAGGACCAAAGACTTCAACATGAGGTTACTTAAATGTCATCATTGACTTTGTTTTGTTGTAAACCCAAAGGATGAGTTTGATGGATTGCAGAATTCATCTTGGATAATAAAATTAGACATAAATTAGTACATTTCTTTTTACTGTAACTTCACTTCAATGTATTTTACAATTATGAAGTGTCCACCATTGTTTTTATTGGTTATCAACTATTGTCATTTAGAAAAAGTTAATGATTATAAATTTGCCCACTGGTATTTTCTTTTCTTTTTTTTAGCTTTGCTGTAGGGGTACATTTTTTTTTCCCTCATTGCTTTTATTTCTTTCTTCCTTTTTTCTCTCTTTTGTTTAGATTCATTCTTCTATTTAAAGTTAATGAGTCTAAAATATGAATACTGATAAAGATAAACTAGAACTATAAAGAAATGATCAAGTGGGGTGGGTAGAGGGTCTATGAGAGGAGCCAAGGCTTTAGAAGGTCACTGAAGAAGAACACCTAGTTGAACTCTATGGTTCTAACTTCCTTTTCATAAATCTTTATAATTTTAATTTCCTGTCTTTTTGCTTTACATACTCTCCATCTTGACACACAAACTAGATGTACACTTGGTTTTTCATGTCTGCATGTGCTGAGTTACAAACCTTTTGTTGTTGTTTCTAAATAAATTCTTTTAGTGACAATTCAGGAATATGGAATTCAGGTGATCCCTAAACTAGGTAAAAATCAGTGTGCATCTGTCTACCTTTGTTTATTGCTCTAGTCATTGCAATGCCTTTCTTTTTTTTTATTTAAACCTTTAATTTGTATAACTTGAAAGCAATTGTTGATAGACCTATAGCCATTGTATTCCATCATTTGTAATTTTTGCTTTTTCCTATCTTAAAGGAGTCCCTCTAATACTCCTTATAGCATTGGTTTGGTGGTGATGAACTATTTCAGTTTTTTCTTTTCTGGGAAGATCTTTATCTGTCCTTCAATTTTGAATAATAGGTGAGGATGTAGAATTTAGCATGGGAATAGGTCAATAATATTGCAATGACTGTGTGTGGTGGTAGACAGGCACTGTATTTGTGGAGGTGATGGGAGGAGTGCTGGAGAAGAGGATGAAAAAGAGGGAAGCAATCAAGAAGTACAAATTCATAGTCACTTAATAATCACAGGGATGTAAAGTGCAGCATAAAGTGTACAATTAATATCATTGTATAATAATAACTATATATGGTGTCAGAGGGGAACCACATATATTGGAATGAGGATTTTGTAAGTTATATAAATGTCTCATCACTATGCTGTACACATGAAACTAATATAATATTGTATGTAAAATGTAATTGGAAAGAATAAAAATAATAATAAAAATAAAAAGGGCAAAAGCCCACAGACACCCCTAGGATAAGAAAGAAGGGAATTGGAAGTGATAATAAGCTAGGGAAAGCCAGAAGAGAACTTCTAACTTTACAATTATCACACTTAGAATTGTAGGTCACGGCCAGCCTGTTCTATGCTTTGCCTAAATGGTGTCTTAACTAAAGCAATAAAATTGAGACACTGAGCTCCATTTAATAACAATTGCTTACAATTAGAGAAATGGAGTAATACCCCGGCTATCTGTACGCTGCTACAAGAAACATGTTTACCAAAAAAAAAAAAAAAAAAAAAAAAAAACCCAAACTGAAACAAAAAAATGTACACACACACACACACACACACACACACACACATAAGGAAAGATACCCTAATATATATAATGTATATATATGCAACTTTCCTTTAGTCAGAACTTTAGAATGTGGCAGCTCTGCTTTTTATTTGGTGACAGAGGCTTACTGAGTGAAGTGAAAACTTACCACAGGGTCTACTCAATAAGAAGTCCCACCAGTTATTCCGAATCCTCACTATACATAAGCTGCAGCAGGGGATCTTTCTGTTACAGTTCCCTCACTACTAATATACCCCTAGGAAATAAACAATAAACCTAATAAAAGATTAATGAGAAAATATTTCTTAAATGTATCTAATTGTATTTTTTACAGATATATCCACCAAGTCCTTAATTTTGTTTACATAAAATAAGTTTTATTTTATTTTATTTTAATTTATTAGGGTCACATTGATTAGTAAAATTTACATAGGTCCTAGGTGTACAATTCTACATTACATCTTCTATGTGTTGTATTATGTGTTCATCACACAGAGTTCCTTTTTATCACCATATATTTGTGTCCCTGTCCCTTCTCCCCCAGCCCCTTCCCCACTTACCCTCTGGTAACTACTGAATTATTGACTGTGTCCATAAGTTTTGTTTCTTTGTTGCTTTCAAATTTTAGTTAACAATCAAACTAAATTTCTACATCCCTTGCCCTTATTTTACCCACTCTCACATCTCTCCTCCCATCTTAAAGAAGTCCCTCTTATGTTCTTTGTAGTACTGGTTTGGTGATTATGTATTTCTTAGCTTTTCCTTATCTGAGAAGTTTTTTATCTTTCCTTCAATTTTGAATACTAGCCTTGCAGGATACTCCAATTGTTTGCTTAATTGATGCTACTTCAATTAGATAAAATAAAACTTGCTTTCAGATTTTTAAAATTTCCCAAATTAAAAGACAAGAGAGCCAATAAAGAGTAGATTTATTACTTCAGTAAAATCAATTGGTAAAATAGAAGTGCATTATTCAAAAGACACATGAAAAAGAAGTAAAAATTATTAAATCATTGAAAAAAACTTCCTGAATTGAAAATTTGATTTTTCAGATATACCATAGGAAAACAATGAATAGAATTAAACATAAACATACTTGGGTGAAATATTTTAATTTCCGATAATGTAAAAATTCTATAAGCATTCAACAGAAAGAAAAATAAGCAATTTTTCAGCCTTTATAATTGTGTGAGCCAATTCCTATAATAAATAAGTAAACAAACCAACCAACAAATAAATAAATAAATCTTATTGTTTCTATTTCTCTGGAGAACGCTGACTAATACAGTCATAGATCTCAGTACAGTTGTGTCATAGGCTACTTTAGTTGTATATAACACCAAGAAACAGACACATGCATCCAGGTTTACCTTCATTTACTGCCAGCTCCTTCACCTAGAAAGAAGGAAGTTCCCTGGAGTCACAAGGCGTGACTCAGAAAAGAGATACTGCACTTCCTTTTTGTGCAGCTCACTGTGGGTAGCTTTTATTTTACCGGTCCCCGTGAAGTGTACTCAGCTGGTTTACCTCTCTGATTCAACATCATTCATTATTTATAAACATTCAAATTTCAAACCAACATTTACATTATCTTAATAAAGCACTTGACATTTTTAGTCCTTGAAATTTCTGCTCATTTAGCCAATCTGTTGCTGATCATCTGAAAAAAGTCTCAAGTTATGGTTAATAAAAGTTGAAGAAGCCAGGTCCAGAAGAAATTGCCAAGGGTTCCTACTGATTCAGCATTCTCCACTCCCTGACTCCAGAGCTGGTTATGTCTTAGTTATCTCTGACCCTTAGCTTTGATGTATCTTTACCTCCTGGAAGATTTCCCTAATCCCTCACCTTAGGTCTTGTTAGATTCCTCTATAAGTGTTGCTAAATGACTTTTACTTCCTTGTGACACTCACTGTGTGAATACTGTTTCTTGCCTGTGCTCTGAGCTTCCTAAATGCAGTGTGTGTATTTGTAAGGCCCTCAGTGTATCCACAGAATCTAGCATATGATGGCTACACAATAAATATAGCTGAACAAATAAATACAACAAATTGTGTCAAGAATAGAGATTGCACTAAAAGTTTATCTGCACTTTTCCCTTTTATCCCCAGGAGACCCCATCCTCCAAAATTCGAAGAAGAGAATTGAACCCTTCTCACATTAAGCCTATCTTAAAAGCTGCTTTTAGAAATTCCAGTGCACACTCACACACCATTATATGTTATTTTAGGCTGGTGTAATAATAAAACTGTCAATCCTATGAATAAGAACTGTTTCTTTACTTGGATTCTTGCTTATGTTCGTGTATGTTTATATGTTACTAGAAAATCAGCATTCTTAAAATTTCTTAGATTGTTTTGATAAGATATGACTATTTTTTTCCCAGCCTTTCTTATTATGAGAATTTTTAACAAACTCTTTAAACAGTTTCCTAATGTTACCTTACATTTTTATGTAATGTACAATATAGCATAATCCTTTATAAAAGAATTTTCTTAATATAATTTTAAATATTGAAATTACTCCTGCTGTGTAATAGTATTTGTGTAAGTAGACTAGTTGTCAATATTAATGCATGGAAAACATACCAACTTTTTAGTTTCTGTTGAGAAATAATTATCAAAGATAATATTTATAGGGCAGAGATTTCTAAACTATATATCTTTAATTTAAAATATTTATTTAGGGGTGTTAACTACAAGATAATTTTTGTTTGTTTTTGTTCATAATAAGTGGTTCTGATGTTTGCTTATCTAACAATTTATTTAGTGCCTAAATTCATGTGACCTTTACAAAGACAGTTTAAGCCATTAATTGAAGATGCATGGTTCTACAAGGGGCAAAAGTATTGTGTATAAGACCATAGGGAGCAGCCAATTCCTGGGTGCCCTGTCTCAGCCCATGACCACCTGTGTTTTATTCAACTTAGCTAGGAAAATGAGCAAAAAGTAACAGCTTTTTCTTGTGGCCATCGTAGGCCGCTTTTGAACAACATGATTCAAGGAGGAAATAGAGTGCCTTCTATCTATCTCTACTGAAAAATGAAAAATTATAAGGGGAATTTCAAATAAAAGAATAAAGAATATATAAGATTTCAGACAACTGACTTAATCTTGGTCCTCCTTTCCCCATCCACCTCATTTCACCACACTCTCCATCTACTCTCCCTTCTGCCATGTTTGGCAATGAACTTCTGTTTTGTAATTAAGGTCAATAGGACAATGAAGAGTGATGGGTTCTTCACCCCTTACCTTTAACGTCTGGATCTACCATGAGCACAAATTCCACTGGACTCATGATGAGTGCAGATTAATGAGGCTCATTGCGAGGAGAAGAAAAAGTGTGTATGTGGAGGTGTTGACAGGCTACACTTTCTGTTAAAACCAGAAACGATAGTGTTCTAAGACACAAACAAGAAATCCTCTCATAACCTTCTTACTCCTGATACTCTCTTGTAGTAGCCAGCCACTCAAAATGAAAATGATTCCATGAAGAAAAGAGAAAAATAGGCCACCCTATAGATACTTTTTCTTTCTGTTCTTCCTTACTCATTAATAAGCCAAGGTAGAGAGTATTAGTAAAATGCACACACAGAAAATAAATATATCAAAATGGTTCAGTTAGTTTTTATACAGTGCTTCTACTGTTCTGGTAATGAAATACATATGCATGTATGAGGTATAAAATATGAATTGTGTAATTTTGGTGATATTGATTAGGCGTTAAATGCTCTTATATTTTACTACTTTTAATGGCAGTCTTCCCTGATTCTTAAACAAAGAATACTACATTCTCATTTTTACTGAGCTCTGCAAATCATGTAGCTGGCCCTGTTTGAGAATGAAGATGAAGGAAAAGCCAGAGCTCTCTGGTGATAAGCCCAAAAGTGGGCTATAACCTACTGGCTTCTTTCTGTATCACTTCGGAGATTTCTAGGTACCACTCTGCTGCCCTCTTCTCCTGTAGCCTTGATTTCTCAGCAGCTCCTAAGCGTCTTATCTCTTGGCTTGGAGAGGCCATACTTTCTTAGATGCTGAAGCACTTTCTCTATTTTAGGTTCTAGTTGTAATTTGGAAACTTCCAAAAGTACATACAGACAGTTGGACATTTTTCATTCATTCATTCATTCATTCACTTATTCATTCAGAGTATATATTGAAAGCATGTGACATGCCAAACAGTAGCTATATAAACTGCTATAGACTGAAGTATGACCTAAAAGTTTATATATTAAAGCCCTAATCCTCTATGTCAGTGGTTCTCAACCTTCCTAATGCCATGACCCTTTAATACAGTTCCTCATGTTGTGGTGACCCCCAAACATAAAATTAATTTTGTTGCTACTTCATAACTGTAATTTTGCTACTGTTATGAATTGTAATGTAAATATCTGATATGCAGGATGTATTTTCATTGTTACAAATTGAACATAATTAAAGCATAGTGATTAATCACAAAAATAATATATAATTATATATTGTGAAATATTTATTTCTAGTTACAAATAAATGAAATTTTGTCTTGAAGCATAGTGTAGCTGCTTTTAACAGAGTAGCTGCTTTCAACACAGCAGCTGCTTTCTACACAGTAGTTGCTCTCTACACATGTGTGACTGGTCCGCATAAGTACATTATGGCGCTAACCCCATCACATACACCTGTATTTGTACAGAATGTATGTGATGGGGTTGGCGTGATGATATGTGGGCGTATCTGCATGTGGGTGGACCCGCCTAGAGACGGATAGAGGAGCAGTGTCTCGGTTCCGAAGACCATTGGAAATATGTGTTTTTCAATGGTCTTCTGCGACCCCTGTGAAAGGGTAATTCAACCCCCACAGGGGTCACGACCCACAGGTTGAGAACCGCTGCTCTATTTGATATTAAGAACTGAGGTCTTTGGGAGCCTTAGGTTAAGATGAGATCATGAGGGTGGGATCCTCATGATAGGTTTAGTGCCCTTATAAGAAGAGATCAGAGAGAGCTTGAATTAAGTCCTTGCTCTCAATCTCTCTCTTCATCATGTGAAGATACAGAAATAAGGGTAAAAAAAATAAGAAAAATTTAAATATAAAATAAAATACAGAAAGTGCTATAAAAATTAAAAGGTGCTGCAGAAAAATAGAAGGATGCCTAATTTAGATTGAGGTGCCATGGAAAGATGGTAATGATTTAGGGAACTGCACTCAGATAGAAAGAACAGCATGTGTGAAAGTGGAAAGAATTTTTTATGGAGAAAACTGATGGAAGTCCTGTGTGTCTGCAAATGTAAACACAAGGTAGAATATGTGAGAGAATCCTATTGTGCCTTTTTCTTTCTTTCTTTCTTTTTTTTTTTTGGCTTAACTTCCAGTTTATTTTAGACCATTTATACAGTTATGACTGTGTAAGCCCATACATGAAGTACAGAGTAACCATACTTTCTGGACTCAAAACCAAGCACAAAATCAATGAGGTACAAATGCCCACAAGGACTTTGACACTTTGTGATTTGGGGCAAGTCACTCTATATAACAAGAGGCACCTTAAAAATGAGAGATTACAAATGAAGCCTCTGTCATGGGCTTCACAAAGAATTCAATCAGTGATACTTAATATTATGAGGAGGTCAGGATAAAATATTTCAAATCTAAACTGTTTCCTAACATCCTGAAATTCATCGTTTTATGCTTTTTAGCTATGACATATAATTTAATTGATACTGTATATCTCTTATTATTGGTAAGTATGAAATACTGCATGTTTAATACCGAGATAAGCCAAGTATTGTCTTAAAATATTTTTATTGTTAGATTTATTGGGGTGACATTGGTTAGCAAGAATTACATATGCTCCAGGTGTACAATTCTGCAGTGCATCGTCAACTTGTTGTATAAAAAGTTCACCACCCAGTGTGAATTCTCTTTCTATCACATATATTTAGCTCCTCCTTCCCCTTTTCCCATCCCTTTCCCCTTTTCCCATCTTCTCCCCACTTGTCCCCAAATAAACATTAAACTATTGATTGTGTCCATGGGTTTTTGTTTGTTTGTTTTATCCTTGTTGCTTTCAGTTTTATATCCGCATATGAGTGAAGTCATACAGTTTTTGCTTCTTTCTGTCTGGCTTATTTCACTTAGCATGATGATCTCTAGGTCCATCCATTTTTGTTGTAAATAGCAATATTTCATCTTTTCTTATAGCTGAGTAACATTCCATTGTGTATATGTACCACAGATTCTTTATCCAGTCACCTGTCGCAGGGCACTTTGGTTGTTACCATGTTTTGGCCACAATGAACAGTGCTGCAATAAACATTGGGGTACATAAGCCAGTAGATCCCCCAAACGGAGATTGCTGAGTCATATAGTAACTCCCAGTTTTCTGAGAAACCTCCACACCATCTTCCATAGCGGTTGTACCAGTTTGTACTCCCACCAGCAGTGTACCAGAGCTCCTTTTTCTCCACATCCTCTCTGGCACTTGTTATTCCTTGTCTTCTTGATAATAGACATTCTAGCAGGTGTGAGGTGGTATCTCATTGTTTTTGATTTGCATTTCTCTGATAGTCAGCAAGAATGAGCATTTTTTCATATGTCTGCTGGCCATTTGTATTTCTTTGTGGGAGAAGTGTCTGTTTTGTTCTTCTGTGCAATTTTTAATTGGGTCATTTATCTTTTTGTTGTTAAGTCATATTAGTTCTTTATGTATTTCAGTATTAGACCCTTAACAGATGTGTTGTTTGCAAATATATTCTCTCATTTAGTTGGATGCCCTTTGCTTTGTTGATGGTTCCTTTCGCTGTGCAGAAGCTTTTTAGTTTAATACAGTCTCATTAATTTATTTTCACTTTTATTTCCCTTGCCTTTGAGGTCAGGTTCATAAAATCTTGAGCCCTAGGTCTATAAGTTTAGTACCTATGTTTTCTTCTATATAGTTTATTGTTTTGGGTTTTATATGAAGGTCTTTAATCCATTTTGAGTTAATTTTTGTATACGGCGAGTGTTCAGAGCTCAGATTGATTCTTTTGCATATGTTTTTCCCAGCTGTCTTTTTCCCATTGCATATTTTTTCCTCCATCAAAAATTATTTGTCCATAAATTTGTAAATTTATTTCTGGATTTTTAGTTTTATTCCATTGGTCTATGTTTCTGTTTTTGTGCCAAAATCAAGCTGTTTTGATTATTGATACTTTGTAATATAAATTGAAGTCAGGGAGTGTAATACCACCAGCCTTATTCTTTTTACATAGTATTGCTTTGGCAATTCAAGGTCTTTTATGGTTCCATATAAATCTGATAATTCTTCTATCTATTTCATGAGAGTATGATTGTGGGATTTTGATAGACATTGTATTAAATCTATAGATTGCTTTGGACAAAATGGTCATTTTAACAATGTTAAGTCTTCCTATCCATGAACAGGGGATATTTTTCCACCTCTTAAAGTCTGTTTCAATTTCTTTCAAAAGTGTCTTATAGTTTTCCATGTATAAGTCTGTCACATTCTTTATTAAATTAATTCACAGGTATTTAATTCTTTTTGTTGTGATAGCAAAAGGAATTGACTCCCTCGTTTCTTTTTCTGAATATTCCTTTTTTGTATGTAGGAATGCTATTGATTTTGTATTCTGTGACTTTACTATATTCATTTATTGTTTCTAATAGTTTCCTGGTGGAATCCCTGGAATTTTCTATATAAAGCATTATGTTATCTGCAAAGAGTGACAATCTGACATATTGTTTTCAATTTGGATACCTTTTATTCCTTTCTCTTGCCTGATTGCTGGGGCTAGAACTTCCAGTACTATATTAAATACCGGTGGTGTCAGGGGGCATCCCTGTCTTATTCCTGATTTTAGGGGAATAGGCTTCAGCTTTTCCCCATTCAGTATGATGCTAGCTGAGGGTTTGTCATATATGGCCCTTATTATGTTGAGATACTTTCCTCCTATACCTATTTTCTTCAGTGTTTTGATCATAAATGGATGTTGTATTTTGTCAAATGCTTTTTCTGGACCATATGGTCCTTATCTTTTATTTTGTTTATGTGGTGTACCACATTGATTGATTTTTTGTATGTTGAACCATCCTTGTGCTCCTGGAATGAATCCCACTTGATCATGTTGTATGATCTTTTGATGTATTATTGTATTCTATTTGCTAATGTTTTGTTTAGAATTTCTGCATCTGTGTTCATCACAGATATTGGTCTATAGTTTTTTGTTTGTTTGTTTGTTTGTTTTTTTGTGTTGTCTTTACCAGGCTTTGGTGTAGGGTAATGCTGACCTCATAGAATGAGTTAGGAAGTATTGCTTCCTCTTCAATTTTTTGGAAGAGTCTGAGGAGGATAAGTGTTAATTCTTTTTGAATTCCTGGTAGAACTCATTGGTGAGACTATCTGGTCCAGGGCTTTTGCCTCTAGGAGGATTATAGATAATTATTTCAATTTCTGTACTACTGATTGGTCTATTTCAATTATTTAGTTCTTCTTGGTTCAGTCTAGGTAGGCTGTAAGTTTCTAGGAACTTGTCAATTTCTTATAGGTTGTTAAATTTAGTGGCATAAGGCCCTTCATAATATTTTCTTATACTCCTTTGTATTTCTGTGGTATCAGTGGTAATTTCTCCCCTTTCATTTCTAATTTTGTTTGTTTGATTTTTTTTGTGTGGGGGGGTAGTTCCCTGGCTGGGAATCAAACCCAGGCCACAGTGTTGAGAGTGCTGAAGCATAGCGACTACACCACCAGGGAACCCCTTGATTTCTAATCTTGGATATGTGTGTCCTTTCCTCTTGTCTTTTGATTAATCTAGCCATGGGTTTGTCAATTTTGTTGACCTTCTCAAAGAACCAGCTCTTTGTAATATTAATTTTTTTTATTGTCCTTCTGTTCTCTAATTGATTTAACTCAGCTTTACTTTTTATTATTTCTTTTTATCTGCTGATTTTGGGTGTTATCTGCTCTTCTTTTTCTAGTTCTTTAAGATGGGATGTTAAGGTGTTTGCTTTTTATTTTTCTTGCTTCTTAAGATAGGCCTGTAATGATATAAAATTTTTTCTTATTACTGCTTTTGCTATGTCCCAATAATTGTGATATGTTGTATTTTCATTGTCATTAGTTTCTATAAATATTTTAATCTCTTATTTGTTCTTTTATCCAGACATTTTTTAAAAAGATGTGGTTAATCTCCATGTGTATGTGTTTTCTTTCTGCTTTCCTTTTACAGTTGATCTCCAATTTCAAAGCTTTTGTGGTCTGAGAATACACTTGGTATGATATCTATCTTCTTTAATTTGCTGAGGCTACTTTTATGTCACAGTATGTTCTCTATCCATGAGAATGTTCCATGTGCACTAGAAATGAAGGTGTAGTCTTTTTTTGTTAGATGACATGTCCTATAAATGTCAATTAGGTCCAATTGCTGTAATGTGTCATTTAGAGCTGATATTTTCTTATTTATTTTCTGTTCAGATGATCTGTCCATGGCTGTTAAGGGGGTGTGTAAGTCTCTCACAGTGATTATGCTTTTATCAGTTTCTCCTTTCAGAGCTGTTAGTAGTTGTTTTGTATATTTTGGTGCTTCTGAGTTGGAAGCATATATATTAATTAGTGTCAAATTTTCTTCTTGTTGTATTGTGCCTTTTATCATTATGTAATGTCCATCTTTGTCTCTTGTTATCTTTTTTAACCTGAAATATATCAGTATGGCAAATTCTGCTTTTCTATGGTGACCATTTGCTTGGAGTATTGTTTCCCATCCTTTCACTCTGAGTTTGTGTTTGTCTTTATGGCTGAGGTGCATCTCTTGGAGAAAGCATATGGATGAGTTTTGGGTTTTATTCCAGTCTGTCACTCTATGTCTTTTTATTGGTGAGTTCAGTCCATTAACATTTAGACTATGATTGATATGTGAGGATTTCCTGCATCCATTGCTTTTTGTTGTTGTTGTTTTGTTTTCTTTCATTTTTGTTTCTTTCTTGTTGCCCCAACTCTATTCCATTTGTCCTGATACATTGTTTCAGGTCAAAGAGACTTCTACGGTATTTCTTGAAGTGCCGGCCTCTTGTGGTGAATTCCCTCAGCTTCTGTGTGTCTGAGAAAGTCTTTATTCCTCCTTTATATGTGAAGGATCATTTTGCTGGATAATTTATTCTTGGCTGAAAGATTCTCTCTTTTAAAGTTTTGAATATTTGATTCCACTCCCTCCTGGCTTGTAGAGATTCTGCTGAAAAGTTTGATGCCAGCCTGATGGGTTTTCCTCTAAAGGTTATAGATTTTTTTCCCCTGGATGCCTTGAGAATTTTCTGTTTGTGTTTAGTTTTTTACTTCTTTAGTACCATATGTCTCGGAGAAGTTCTGCTAGGGCCCAGGTATTTAAGGGACCTTTTTTCTTCTTGAATTTGGGGTTCCATGTCTTTCCATAGGTTTGGAAAGTTCTTGTCTACTATTTGTTTAAGTATGTTCTCTATGGAGTGCTCTGCTCCTTCTCCTAATCCTATTATCCTGATGTTGTTTTGTCTCATGGAGTCAGATAGTTCTTGCAGGGTTCTTTCAATCTTTTTCATTCTATATTCCCTATCTTCCTCTTTCTGAGATGTTGCCATGTTCTGATATTCAATATCACTAATTCTTTCCTCCATCCAGTTGGCCCTGTTTTCTATGGCAGTTATTTCATTTGTATTCTATATCTCTCAAATTTCCATCTTTTCCTCTTTATGTTTTGAATTTCTTTGTTAACTTGTTCATTTGTTCACAGATTTCCTTTCTTAGGTTATTCACCTCAGTTATGGTGTTTTGCCAGTATGTTTGCATTTCTCTCAGAGACTTTGCAATGGCTAATTTAAAATCTGTGTCACTTATTTTAGAAAGTTTTAGGTCTGTGAGATCCTTTTCTGGAGATTTTTCTTGTTCTTTCTAAGCAGCTTTAAATCCTAAGGTACTCATATTATCTACTGGGTTCTTCTTCTTTGGCATGAGGGCTTTATATTCAGCAAAGACCAAGAGCTCTCTTTCTCTGAATAATATTTTTGTGGTGTCTTCTGTAGAGCAGACACTAGGTGGCACTGAGGGAGGCAAGTTTTTGGAGAGATGGGAGGTTTTAAGCCTTATTTCTGGCCTCCAGCCATGTTTGGAGATGGGGCACATTGATCCACGGTCCCTCCCATTCCTGGAGTACATTGGGGAGGCTGTAGGAGAGGGGAGAAGCCAAAAAAATGCATGCTGGGGCAGCTCCACTCCTGCCCTTTGCTAAGGAAGCTGGGGGAGACAAGGAAGATTGATGGGATGCAAGCCGAGTTCACTCCTGTTGGTTGAGGCAAACGATGTAAAATCCACTTCTCTTCTCTCTCCAATGCTTTATCCCAGGCATGTTCCATCAGTTCATCTCCAAAGCAGCTGCTCAGTTGAATCTGCAAGTATGCACTGCTTGAGGGCACTGGGAGCCCCCACAGTGCAGGCCTGGAGATGCAGGCTGCACAAGAATGCCATGCGATGGAACCAGATGTGCATGTTCCTTGGCCAAAACCCCAGGCACCATAATATCATTGGGCATGCCCAAGAGCACGGGGCGAGGGTGCTGGGTGTGCACGCTCCATAGCCAAAACCCTCAGGCCACACAACATTGTCAGGTGCATGCAAGTGCTCTGGGCTAGTGTCCCAGATGCGCGAGCTCCATGTGTGGAATCCACAGGCCCTGCGAGATTGCCAGGTGTGCACAAGGGTGCTGGATACATGAGCACCACAGGCCAGGCCTTGCAAGAGCACTGAACAACGGCACTGGGTGAGTGCCAGCCACGGGTCTAAAGCTGTGGGCCTGATGTCATGGGCCGCATGAGGGCATCTGGTGCCCCTCCATCATGGGCCAGGAACCACGGCTTTACAGAGTAGCCACGTGCGTGTGTGTTGAGGGCCATGAGGGCACTGGGAGCTGATGTGCTGTCTCTGGGGCTTTATTTGACCTGCAGCTGTTTAGAGTCCTTGTTCAGTTTTCTTGCTACTTAAGAGTTTCAGAGGCTGGTTCCCAAGCTTTGTCTGTAACATGCTGCTTTAATTATCAGTTCCCCCATGGTTTCCCAGCATTCTGCCACTCTGGCTTTTGCTCTAGTTGCCTCTTGGCCTCCTCCCTCTGGTGTATTGTACCGCTCCCCAAATTCTTTCAAGTTTTTTTAGCTAGCAGTGATGGGGTCCTATTGTGATCCTTCTCTGCTCCCTCCCTTTTCTCCTGCTCACCCCCCTCTTTCTAATCACAGGTGTTTTCTTGCAATGTGTGGATTTCTAACTTGTCACTGTGTCACTCAGGGTTTTCTGTCTTTTCTTTTCTTTTTTTTAAATTCATTTTTATTGTTAGACTTATTGGGGTGACATCTGTTAGCAAGGACTACACAGCTTTCAGGCATACAATTCTTCAGTGCATTGTCAACTTGATGTATAATAAGGTCACCACCTAATGTGACTTCAATTTCCATCACCTTATATTTAGCTTCCCCCCTCCTCTCCCACCCCCTCCCCTTTCTCCCCTCCTTAACCCACTTGTCCCCAAATAAACATTAAATTATTGATTGTGTCCATGGGTTATTTGTTTCTTCAATTCTTTTTTCTTTGCTTTCAGTTTTATATTCGCATATGAGTGAAGTCATGCAGTTCTTTGTTTTATCTGACTGGCTTATTTCACTAACCATGATGATCTTCAGGTCCATCCATTTTGTTGCAAATGGCAACATTTCATCTTTTCTTATAGCTGAATAATATTCCATTGTGTATACATACCACAGCTTCTTTATCCAGTCATCTGTCGCAGGGCACTTTGGTTGTTGCCATGTTTTGGCCATGGTGAACAGCGCTGCAATGAACATTGGGGTACATAAGTCTTTGCGGACAAAAGTTTTCAAGTCTTTCGGGTAGATCCCCAGAAGGGGGATTGCTGGGTCAAATGGTAGCTCCATTCCCAATTTTCTGAGGAACCTCCACACTGCCTTCCACAGTGGTTGTACCAGTTTGCACTCCCACCAGCAGTGTACCAGAGTTCCTTTTTCTCCACATCCTCTCTAGCACTTGTTATTCCTTGTCTTGTTGATAATAGCCATTCTCACAGGTG